>MNCI01001768.1:404650-448664 GCA_015680685.1 Gnetum montanum | reverse complement strand
TTCTTTACAGCAACCTTGTATGATATAACCAATCTAGATAACTAGGACCATCCCCGGCAACGGCGCCAATGATGAGTGGCGAGGTACCCCTACACTCAACCATACGAAACGGGCGTCGCACGCGCGATCCGGTCGAACTCCGCAGATGGACTAGTTGTGGCACCTAGATAGTTAGCCTTAGGTCGTAGTTCGCTGTCTTCCCATCTAGACTAGTTTTGCATATGTCACGTATGGTTTAGTCTAGATGAGGTGTATGATGTGTTCTAATTCTAATGCTACTCCTGATGGCAGTGGAAAATAATATTAACTAATTCTAAGCTAAGAGGAAAAGGGTAAGAAAATCTAATCTAGCCTAAGTGCGACGAGCAACCGATTCCTTGATCAACCGTACACATCTTGGACTTCGTGCACGACTGCCACTGGGATTACCAAGCGCAGACCCCAAATATGCCACTGGGTTACCAAGCATAGATCCCCCTAGCTACACCACTGGGCTACCAAGCAGTCACACTTAAATGCTCGTAATCAAGTCGTACTTGTTCCGCTTCTAGGAGTTTAAGGGTGAGAAACTAATCACGATGAGCAACCAATTCCTTAACTAGCCATACATACCCGTACATACCCGTAGTTGTACTCACACCATGCTATGAAAGCAATAAATAAAAAATAAATAAACTAAGTGAATGCTGCAATGATGAAGTAATCTCAATCTTTATTGCCGGTCATGTGCGTGTCCAAGTACGACACACTTGAATAAAGACACCGTACAATTACATTCACCACATTGCGGGCAGACATGGGAAAAAATCTAACTCTGAAGGGATCAAACTGCCAGAGCTTCGCTACTCTAAAACTAGGATCCCCAAACAAGGGAGAGCCGCCTCTTATTTATAGACATGGTGGCAGATTGCGATATCGCATACGCGATATCGCGGGGGATGCGATATTGTGTTGGCTGTGATATCGCGTACGCGATATCGTGGCCTGTGCGAACCACATCTCATCAGCATGTTAGCTGAAAATAACAGAAGCCAAAGTGTGTAATATATCAATAGAATATATAACCATTCACATCCAATTTGGCCATGATTAATTATGGATTATAACTCCATAATTTGGCTTTTACCTAAAGCATGACATTATGACTATTATATAAGTGGATGCTTGGGTCGTCTCACCATCATTATATCTTCACCAAATCAAAGCATGTGTGAGGCATAATTCAAGTTGTAGTCTCTTCCTCTTGTGTAAGCTTGATCTAAGCTTGTTGTAAGTCTGCAAGTAAGAAGACTTAGATTCCTAAGGCTTGCTGGGAGCTAAACTCATTATTGATGTTTTCATATGCTTTTCTCAAGATAATTTCTTGTGTTCTTGATACATCTTGATGAGTCACATTTAGTTGGCTATGTTGATGAGGCCTTGTCGACTGGGACTTGTCGATGAGGCCTAGTCAATGCATCTTAGCATGTGTCAACAAGGCCTCGTCGACACAATGTTGATATTTGGCTATAAATATGTGCTTGTAATTGCATTTATGGTAATGAGAGATTGTAGTTGCAGTGAAGCTCTTGTAGTTTTTCCATTTGAAAGTTAGAATTTCTACCTAAGTGCCTGTAACAAGAGTCATTAAGTGTATAGATCTTTATTCAAGCATTGTTGTACCTGAGCACGACAATGTGTGCAGTAATAAAGACAAGCTTTCTGATAAACCTTGTAGCACTTTGGATAGATTATCTATTTCAATTATGTAATTAATGTTTTTGATTATTTATTAAATGTTTTCCATTAGTTATTAAATATTTTCTAGTTATTACATTAATGGAGCAATTAAGCTAGATAGATTACACACATAAGTACGACCGTTTCGAGTGTAGCACATATTCGCTTGGTAATCCCAACAACGTTATTACTTGGTATGCCTAGTAGAATAGCACTTGGTTTCCCAACAACGGATACGTGGGTTTAGGACGTGTACAGAAAGTGGGATCAGATGCTTATGTTAGGAATAGTTGAATGCTAGTTAATTAGTTAATTTTTTAATTCAAATTAGTTAATCAAATTCTTTTTATCTACATTTTGAGCACCAAACTATAAAACAAAAAATGATAAAAATTGGATGCCTCAATTACACTTAACCATACTAATGAACATTAGAAGTGTAATTGGAAAGACAACAATTGACCTTAAGGAAAGATTCACTTCCTAAAGGATTAGTGCACCAAAAATGATAAAGTCCATAGAATTGGACTAGATCATGTGTGAACGCTTTGTGATTTGTATGGTTGGGCATAGGAGATACCTCATCGCTCATCACATCTTCTCTAATTTCATAATTGAATTCCTATTTCTACTACTTGTTATTTCTTTATTATTCTAATTAAATGAGGTGTGAATTAACATGTACTACACACTATCATTTTGGTTGTACTAACATTGACTTTCATTCTTGATTTAATACAAAAATCATCTAACATTTGAAGCATATACTTCATTTTAACTTCAATTTTTGCAATAAGACTAGCATCATCAACAAGCATTAAAATATTCATTGAATACATCATTAGCAAATATTAAAATATTCCTTGAAAATTTTTTAGCTTTAATAAAATCCAATGCAATAGATGACATCCATGCTTCTAATTCATCAACGAAGATGCCAAATAAAAGGGGTGAAAATGGAAATTCATTTTTAAGCTTAATATTTCTATTTAAAATGAATTTTTCCTATGTGTTATTATTTAAGAATATAGTTTGTCTTGAACTATACAACTTTTGGATAACAACTAGAAGTTCTTATATCATTCAATGAACTTCACAATTTATAGCAAAAAACATATTCAAAATGTCATAACTTAGAAACTTGCATAAACTTAATTATTTAGTTTAATGCATATGTTTAAATATTTAATGTTGTTAGATGTATTTTAATAGATTAGCTTTTTGTTATTACCCTAAGAAGTTTTTCTTTTTATCAGTTATTATGCTTTTACAAGTATTTAACTATGCATATTTTATTCTTTATGAATATTTAATTATGCATATTCAATCTTATTATGCACATTCAAATGTGTACATTTATTCTTTATTGTGCACATTTAATTATGAATCTTTTTATTTTATTATACATATGTGATTTTATAATACTTTGTTTATAATAAAATTTGAACTTTAACCTTTCCCAAAACATATCCCTTATCAATTTTTGTCATTAAACTAAGATTTGAAGTTTATCAATTACATATTGCATAAATTGGTGATGAGTGGCGAGGTACCCCTACACTCAACCATATGAATACGAGTGTTTCACGCATGATGCGATCGAATGCCAAGAACTAAGTGCTTATGCACCCTTGTGGAACAAGGATGGATTGGTTAATCGTTGTCTTCCCAAGCTTACCTATATGTCATGATTGTATGGTTAAGTAAGCTTGAGGCATATGATTTTTATAACTTTTATGTTTTTATGTCTTGCACTAGTAGGGAAGGAGAGAGGTAACTCAGTGACTAGTTTAACTTAACTACTCATTAACTAAGTTCTAACTAATCTTAACACTTGCATCCATTCCCACTTGTCGTACACATCTTGAACTAGTGCAACACTGCTGGGATTACCAAACGCTAATTGTTATTAGGTTACCAAGCATTACATGCATGCTTGAAGTGGTCGTGCTTTCGTGATTTAACGATTTTCTTAATTGATCAAAATGAATTGCTGTGCTAATAACATAAATGAAAAGTGCATAAAATAAAATAAAATAAATGCATAAGAAAATAAAATAAAAGAAATGCATAAGAAAACAAATCTCAAGTGCTGCAAGGATGAATCAAAGAGCTCGTTTTTATTGCCAACATAATGGTGTGCTCAGGTACATCAATGATTGAATAAAGATCTATCGACACTTCGACCTCTTGCTGCGAGCACTTGGAAAATACTTTAACTTTCAGATAGACTACAAGATTTTTGCTACTTGACTACTAAAATACTTTCTCCAATTGTGCACTTGGGCACTGTATTTATAGACTTGGGAGCAACTACTCAAATAATTAGAGTAACTACTCTAATAATTAGAATAACTACTAAAGTAACCACTAGAGTAATCACTCTAATAATTAGAATAACTGCTAGAGTAACCACTCTAATAATTAGAATAACTTTTAGAGTAACCGCTAGCGTAACTACTCTAAGAATTAGAATAATTGCTAGAGCAACCGCTCTTATCATACCCCCACGACTAAATAAAAAATCATCCTTGAGTTCCTTACAAAATACTGGGAAGGTATGGGATTATTGACTAATTGAAAAATGATGGTGGAATGGTATGATAGACTCAATGTGCCTAGTGAACGGATCAATAAGCATATTACAACATTAGTGTTCATGACCATTGTGGTGAACACTCGTACATAAATGACATCCAAGCCTTTATTTGGTAGTTTGAAGAGAAAGAGAGAGAAAGAAGATGAAGCATGTTGCCACCAATGCCGAGATTGCACCTTCCATTGTTTATCCATAGCCATGCCACCAAACTTGCTCCTTTCATAAATGCTCCAATTCCGGTCCATCTTGAGTGCTTCCTCCAAGCCTAGTCCATTGTTTGCATGATCGTCATCTACACAGACAACATAGTTACAAATGAGCAACAGTAGATAAACCATAATGTAGTTGATACCTTGCCTCGATATGAGGTGCATTGGCTGAGTTGTGGTTATGGCAGAAACTAGTTCAGAGCTTTATCATTGGTGACTACCCAAGGTGTAGGGGTTAGGCGAATAGTAAAATGAAAAAATTTTAAAAATTTGTACCAAAGCCCCCATGACTAAGAGCGAACCTTTGGTAGGTATAAGATGGAAAAATATGAGGAACAAGAAACATGGAAAAAATAACAATGGCAACACCAATAAAATGGATGCCATGGATGGGGATGAAACAACAAATGATTGATTGTAGAAAATGTTTATGGAAAATAAGTTAACAATTGTACCAAAAAAGGAATGCTAGTGGGTCCTCCCCAAAGTAGGCTCATGCATTTTATGCCCTAACAAACCCACAACCCAAAGAGTCCGTAGGCTCTAGGAATGTCATTTGGAAGCAAGAGTTAAAAAATTACCCACAAGAATTCACCAAAGAAAAACAATGCATTAACCCAGGAATGGACTAATGATAGAACTAGCAATGAGGTGGAAAAATGGGGAGAAAGATGGAGAGGAGAGAGTGGAATGGCATTCAAAGAACAAGGTTGTGTAAAGTCCCTTGTGTATTTTATGGTTAATGTGACTGAGTAGAGCTCATCCCAAATCCAGACTCAAATAAACCACATCCAGTGACCTTGCATCAACACACTTGACCAATCCATCTACTTGAGGAAACAAGAATTCTTCCACAAAGAGTCACCACCATTCTGAGGAGAGTGAGATGGAAAAGTAGGAAGCGAGAAAGGGCCTTAGTTAGAGGGAACCTTTAGGCATGGGTAACATGTCTTTCCAATTCCATAACTAGTGCTTGTAGCCCATATTGCTTTATTATGTCTAAGGGATGTGCTTTGAATTCTTACAACCTTTTTTTTTTGTTTTTTTTTTGTGTGAGAACCACACCATGCAAAGACTTATTTTTATTCACTCAACTTCCCAATTTTTGAATGCTGAGTGAATAAAAAAAAGCAACATCATGACCTAAGGATTAGGATGTTAGAATTACAGAAAACCCAAGAAAAAGCATCCAAGTAGCCAAAAAAATGGCTAGCACAAATGCATCGAATACCCTTGAAGTCACACCCTTTTCATTCTTTGAGTCTTTCGTTGGTTTGAAAAGTACCTAGCCATCAATTCATTAAAAGTTTACTTAGAAAAATGGGATTGTATAGTTCCAAGACAAAGGAGACCATAGAGTTGTATGGATGAGTGGACGACATGGACTCATTGCCTATTTTATCAAAAGAACCATACCTTAATATTAGCATCATAATTCAAAGGTAAAAACCAAACATTAGCACTCAATGTGATATAATTCAATCCACCATCATGAGCACTTATTATATGACAAATAAAAGTAAATCAAGAAAAAAAAGAAACAGTAAAAACATGAATGATGGTGCAAAAAGAAAAGTTAAAAAGAATGTGTAAAAAAAAATTCAAAAAGAACTGAGGGCCTAGAATGGTTAGCATAGGTAGCCATATCGCCCATGATTGAGTTGGAAGGAGGAGATCTAAAATAGTGAACAAGGTTGTCCACTAATAGACATAGCATGTGTACTAGCTATCCTAAGCTCATGAAAAGGTTTGGTTTGTTGTACATTGAATAACAGTTTCTTGTCTGGGCTTTGAGGTTTGTATATTGTCATGGACCTTGAAGAAAAAGTTGTGTAAATAATATAAGGTCCTTGCCATAGTGTTGGAAATTTAGTACGTTATGGCACATGTGTGGGATTCTAGTAGAGAACCTTATCTCCAAGTTGATATTTAACTTTCCTAATCCTTAGGTCATGACGTTGCTTATTGAATGTCTTGTATAATTTGTTAGATGATAGGGTAGCTAGTTAGTTTTCATCTAGCAAATTAAGGGTTACTAACCATTTTTTTTGTGCTAAATCAAGGTCAAGGTTGAGGTCACATGTCATGGATAGTGTACAGAGCTCAGTTTGAATGGGAAGCATTGGTAATTTACCGTATACTAACTCATAGGGAGAGTAGCCTATAGGGAGTTTCCATGTGGAGTGGTATGCCCAAAAGAGCATCATTCAATTTAGTGCTTTACTCTCACCTAAACTTGCTAATGGTTCTTATCAATATTTGCGTAATCTCCCTGTTGGTGACTTCTACTTGACCGTTTGCTTGGGGGTGGTATGGTGTAGTCAATTTATGCTCAACCCCTAAGCATTGGATTAATTTCTAAAACGTTGCACCTATGAAGTGTATACCATTGTCTAAAATATGTGCACGTGGCACACCAAACCTATTTATGATTTTTTATTGAATAAATCATGCAGCTGTAGATGATGTACAATCTTTAACAGTAGCTGCTTCAGCCTATTTTGTTAGGTAATCAACAGTAACAATAATATAATCTTTTTCATTGGACATTGGTGTAATCGAACCCATAAAATCAATT
Source organism: Gnetum montanum (assembly GCA_015680685.1). Taxonomy (NCBI): domain Eukaryota; kingdom Viridiplantae; phylum Streptophyta; class Gnetopsida; order Gnetales; family Gnetaceae; genus Gnetum; species Gnetum montanum. The sequence goes on along the minus strand of MNCI01001768.1, from coordinate 441,559 downwards.
CCCAAAATTTTGAAGGGTTCTAATGGTTGAATCCATTGTTGCGAACCCTCCATTCTAGCAGTCATTCCCTCCATCATGTTGATAGCACTCACAAGATTGGATGAAACGATGGGCATCCAGAAATAATGTAGGCCAATAATATCCTGTAAGCAGGATCTTGATGGCCATTCATCTCCTAGTGTAATGAACCCCACAAGGATCCTCATGAGCATCTTGGAGAACTCTCAGTTGATCTATATCAGGAACACACCATCAAACCAAGCCATTTAGACACACTTTGTAAAGTTGCCCATTGATCTCGATAAAGTACTTGGCTTGGTGAATAAACTATTGTTCCTTTTTAAGCTTTAACTCTTGTGGTATTTGTTGTGTGAGGAGATAGATAAGAATGCTACTATACCCATTTTTCTCTGTAGGTGATTGATTATTCACTACATAAAAAAAGAGAAATTCATCTAGAAAATAATCAAGAATTGGATACTCATCCTCTTTGTTGTCCCATCACAACTGAGATAAATGATCAGTAACTACGTTCTTGGTACCTTTACAATCGATCATCGTAAGATTAAACTCTTGTAAGATTACAAGCCATCATATGATACGAGTGCTTACCATTGGCTTATTCATGCAAAACCTTATTGCACTATGATCCATATGTATATATACTTTATATCCTAATACATAGTGTACTGTCCGAAATTGTCAGCATGAGGCTTGAATGAAACAGATGCCAAGAGATCTACAGAAGATATAGTAAGATCCCACCTTTGCACGAGGGCAAGCTGGAAATAAATGAAGGCAAAGTGCCTTGAATGGTCTGCACGCAGATCAAACAAGGACTTCCCCTAACGTATGCTGTTGCGATGCATCAGGTTATATGTAAACAGATGCAAATAAAAATGTGAATGAATGTACGGAATGTAAAACAGAAAACAAAATGTAAACAAAGATAACAAAAATTGTAACAAATGTAAACAACACAAATAGAAAATAATGGATGGCAAAATTGCAACTATGTGTATTGATTGACAATTACAAAAACGTGCACCGGTCAAAACGTAGTTGTGGATTGATTGCAAGGTGGACATTTAGCCCTAATGTGAAGGGTGTACAGATGCTGGGAGATTGCAGGTGTGCAGCATGACCAAAATCTCCCCAAGTGCTCAGCATGACTAAGTCTGGGTTCAAGGTTGCTGGTTTTTCCTACTCCAAAATTGCCAAATCTCTAGATCTCCATCACCAAAATTTTCCAACCTTGATTAAATGGAAAAATGGGGTATTTATACGATTTTTGGGCATGAGATTCAGATCTAGAGGAAGATCTATGGTTGCGAGGTGAGAGAAATGTAGATCGGGTGACAAGTATCTATGTTTTGACCAAATGCATAGAGTTTTACAATGTGCACCATGATCAAGATCTCTTACGCTAACGTGTGTAATCCACAGCGTAAGAGCTTGATATGCTAAAGAATGCAAGATGTATAAAGAATGTCAAAGTACAAGAGTGGATCTGGATGTCTGGCATATCTGCAGTGTGTCCTGGTGTCAATGTCCAATGTCCCAGTTTACACTGTGCATATGCTAACGTCAGTGTTCCAGCGTGACCATTCAGCGTGTCTAATGTTTATGATGAATTTTGAGTCTATTTTGACCTGTGAGATCCATTTTCATAGTGGATCTGCATTCCTGAGGTCAAGAGGGTTTTGCACATTGAATTTGAGTTGATTTGGAGGATATTTTGGCATGCTTTTGGTTGGTCACGCTATGGTCACGCTGGCTAGCATGACCTCAACATGACGAACTGTTTATACCCTGTTTTGAGTTGATTTTTGGATGCTGATGCCTGTTTGTTGATGCTCAACTACTGCCTACTCTCTAGGGTGGCCTAGATACTGAATTCGACTCTATTTTGCTACTATTTTGGTCATCGTTTGTTTGGTCAAGCTGTGCAGTGTGACCTCAACATGACTAAGTTAAAATGACATATTTGAAGCTCAAATATTGATTTTCTAAAGCCTAAAAGTTAGTATAGTTGTTGCCTGTCCCTTGGGGATTGAATTCATGTCAAAACTGGACCTGAAATGATTTGATGTGTCCTATTTTTGCTTGGTCACGCTGTGGTCACGCTATGCCGCATGACCTCAACGTGAACTCAGCGTGACCATTGAAAGTGCCATGTTTAAAGCCCAAATTTTGATTTTCTGAAGCCTGTGAACATGTACTATTGTTTCCTAGCTCTTGGGAGTTGAATTCATGTCAAAATTCTTCCTGGAGGTGCCTGAATTGAGCTACTCTTGTTTGGTCACACTATGGTCACGTTGTGCAGCATGACCTTAGCATGACTAATTGAAAGTGGCTCGAAACATGTGATTCTGAGCTCAAATTTTGAAGTTTTGAAGGCTAGGAGCTGTAGGGGGCATCGGTGAAGCTCATGGAGGATCTGTATGCTTGAATCTGGGCTGTTTGGACTTGATTTTGGGGCTCCAGAAGTTGGTCATGCTGTATGCACGTTGGTCTTACACTAGGCAGCGTGACCATAGTGTGACCAAAGTGTATACAGCAAAAACCATGCGTTTTTAGCCTAAAACCCTAGATTTCAGATGTTGAGAGTTGGAGAAATCACTTGTGGACCCTGGGGAAACTTTTCCTATTCGATTGTGTATCATTTCATGCTGTTTCGAGGGCTCTTGAGTTTGGTCATGCTGTATTCACATTGGGTAGTGGCATGACTTAGCTTGAGTCTTGTCTAAAAGTGTCAGGCCAAAATTTTGTGGTGTTTTCATTGGCCCCTCTTTGTTGATGCCTGGAGGAATCCACCCAAGAGGCATAAACAAAGATGTATAAAACACCATGAGAAACTTGGCACCCATCACTATCCATCGGGCACCTAGTCGGATGTCATCGCACTGTGTTCAGAGGTACATTTGATCAGGAAATGAAGTTTTGAGATGCACGGAAAGCAGGTTGTAACCGTGGGGATTGATCAAGGGATTATTTAACTATGGGAGAGAATGCCCTTGTGAACAAGTCATGTTGGTCCTTTTTGATAGCCAAAATCTAGCAGACTTGAGACCAAGGCATGGGAGATGCGTCCTTTGGAGGAACAGGACCCTTGTATCATGTTTAAAAGGACCTGTTGTCACCTGCCAAAGCCATGCGATGAGGTGATGTGTCACGATTTTCTGAGTCATGAGTATTTTCTTTCAAGAAAAATGCCTTCCTGCCTAGGGCTTGTATGGGCAGAGCCAATGGCCTTATGATGTATTTTGCTCTTTCAGTTATTTTTTTTGAAAGAGACTACTTTTTGTGCTTTTCTCATGTTTGAGTACTTGCATTTTGTATTGCATTCTGTGTATTGTATTTGTGCATTGTAACTGCTTAGAGAATCACAGTATGCAACAGGCTATCAAGAGTCTTGGGATGAATATGGCATCAGGGAGATGTAACTAATTAGGATAAGGAGAACATGATGGAGAGTAGGGGATGCATCAGGAACTGGGAATGTACTTATGAGTGGATTGATTAACCTGGCCATGTGCGTCAGGAGCAATGTGGGACCTTGCCATAGTGAAGAAGTGCATCCATGCATGAACACCTCAGAGTGTCATCCTACAAACACAACTCCAAGAGGATAAGAAAACCATAAGTGAGTTAGTCTAAAACACTTTAAACATGAATGCAGCTGATGGGATGGAGACATTGCGTTAAAATTCAGGCAAACACAATGAGCAGCATCGATGTCATCAGAGTCCATGTGGTAAATCATGCAGCCAATTTTAGTTGAAGATGAGTCATTGATTCCAGCAATAGATCAATGGACTAGTGGTGATGTTTCTAGTTTATAGTCTTAGTGGACTGTCATGGATTAGTTTCACATCATAACCCTTTGGACGTTGCCAGTTTAGCGTCATAGCGGATGGTGCAGTGCTAGTTTATAGTCGTGGCAGACTATGAAGAGGCAAGCTAGTTTATAGTCTTAGCAGAATCTGGCTGATGAAAATGTGGTAGTTTAATGTTGTATCGGACAACGAATTTATGGTATCAGTTTACCGTCATGATGCCAGGACGTTTTGTGGTGCTTGTTTTAAGTCATAGCTCCAAGACGTTCTAGGGTATCAGTTTTAGGTCGTGACGCCAGGATTGGTTCATACCTTAAGTTTTTTAGACATAGTACGGTTTGAGGTACATGTGATTCATAGGGTTGGGGAGCTCGTTTTCATCCATATCGGTGAGTTTGAATGTCCCATTGTTGTATGCCTTAGTAACCAAGTAAGGCCCTTCCCAGTTGGCTGAGAATTTGTTTGAGTGTTCACGAACTGTCTTGAGGACAAGGTCACCTTCTTTGATTGGATGCTTGTGTACATTATGTTGATGTCGTCATCGTGCGCAATTGGTCATTTTGACCTTCATCAAGGAGTCCAGAGAGAGTGATCTACAATGAGGGTACCTACAACTCTAAAGGTAAAACAACATCTGATCCATAAATAAGACTATAGGGTGTTTTACTTGTGGACGTTCGATGTGTCGTTCGATATGCACATAGTGCATAAACTAGCTATTCATGCCATCTTCTTTTGCTCTGATGAAGCATTTTCTTGAGCACCATGATGATAGTTTTACTCATGGACTCTGCTTGACCATTGCTTTGTGGGTAGTACGATGACGAGAATGAGTTTTTGATTCCTAGGTTCTCACAGAAGTTTTTGGTTTTAGCACTACTGAACTGTGGCCCGTTATCAGTGATTATGGTCATTGGAATTCCAAAACGGGTTACAATGTTTTCGAGTATGAAATTGCATACTTGTTTGGATGTGGTTTTTCTAAGTGGGATAGCTTCTACCCATTTTGTAAAATATTCAGTTGCGGTGATGATGAAGTTATGTCCTACTGAAGATGGGGGAGTTATTGGTCCGATGATGTCTAACCCCCATTTCTAGAAAGGCCATGTGATTTGTGCTGTATGCAACTCATTCGGTGGAACATGTATTAAATTATTGTGCTTATGGCAGATGTTGCACCTTTTGACTTTAGAGAAATAATCGTACTCCATGTGTGGCCAATAATAGTCTAAACGTTTGATTTTCTTTGCCATTGCCTTAGGCGCTATGTGCCCTCCACAGATTCGTTCATGAACTTGCTCCATGATAATGTGACCGTCGATGCTACTAACGCACGCTAAAAAAATTCCTTCGTAGCATCTACGACATAATGTGTCTCTTATTAATGCATACTGTCAAGAATGTTTTTGCACCACATCCTTTTGAGCATTCGTTAGATGTTGTGGCGATTCACCACGTAGAAGGTACTCTTTTATGTCATCATACCATTTTACTACATGTCTAGTACTAACGGATGCTATAGGTATGTCATTAGGAGCATCGGTTATGGGTTTGGCACAGTTCTTTATGGAACTAGGTAACGCATGAAACATGTCGGGTATCATGTTTAAAGCTAGTGTTGTGAGTGCATCTGCGATGGTGTTTTCGTTTCTAGGAACATGTTGCACATCTATGTTTATTAACTGTTTCAACAAGTGTTTAGTTAAGTTACAGTACGATTTTAAATGTGAGGCTTTGCATGCGAAAACATCCATAACTTGATTAATTACCAGTTGTGAGTCACCTCAAACTATGAGCTATGTGATTCCTGAAGCTAGTGCTACCATAAGACCTCTAAGAAGAGCTTCATAATATGCCATGTTGTTGGTACAAGGGAATTTTAATCGATAGGTAGAGGGTCAAATTTCTCTGAGGGATACATTATGATAGCTGCAGCACTTCCTCCTCTGGAGGTTGATGCTCCATCAAAGTATAAGATTGCATTGTAGTCATCGGGCACAGTGTGTATGGTATTCACGTACTCATCAAGGAAATTAGGGTTCATTATTGCCTGGTCTTCCATCTGTGAGGCAATCATTTGATTGACTATTGCTTGACCCTTGGTGGAAGATTGAGATATGTAGCACAAGTCAAATTCTGCAATCATTGCTTTCCATCTAGCTATCCTGTTTGATTCATAGATGTTATTGATGATAGCTTTGAGCACATTGTCTTTACAAATAATGTTGACTTGGTTACGAAAGATATAATGTCACCATTTCTTCAAAGAAAAGATAAGGGCTAGACATGACCTCTCCACATTGTTGTATCTCTGTTCGTGGGCCACTAAACCATGGCTTAGGTAGTAGACAAGGATTTCGATTCCATCCTCTTGTTTCTAACAAAGCATAGACATGATAGATGAATCTGATGTCACAAGGTAAATGTAGAAGGGCTTGTTGTTCTGTGGGGGATAAACTATCGGTAGTTGAGCTAATGCCGTTTTGATGTTCTCAAAGGCTTCCTAGCACTATTGAGTCCATTGAAAATGTACATTTTTGTGCAATAAATGCTGCATGGGTTTCATCTTGTCTGTCATTTTTTTGATGAAACTCCTAATAAACTATAATCTACCTTGTAGAACACATAGTTCAGTAAGGTTGCTAGGTGGTTTCAAATTTGTTATTGCCTTAACCTTATCAGGATCTACTTGTATCCCTATTTCAAATACTATGAATCCAAGCATTTTTCCTATTTTGACTCCAAAGACACATTTCTTTGGGTTAAGTCTAAGCTCATACTTGAGGCAACGTTTAAGTACCAAGTCTAGATCGTTGACGTGTTGTTCAGTCATTTTTCACTTGACCGCGATATCGTCTACGTAATCATTAAGTGAATTAAGCATATAATCACTAAAGATGTAATTCATTGCTCACTAATATGTAGCACTGGCATTTTTAGACCGAATGACATCATTGTATAACAGAATGTGCCCCATGGGGTCATGAAGGTTTTCCTGAGTTGATGTTCTAGGTTGATCCTAATCTGGTTGTACCCCGAGAATTCATCCATAAAGGAAAAAAATGCATGCTCGGCCGTTGAATCAACAAGTTGATCGATGTCGGGTAGTGGGAAGTCATCCTTTATGGTTGCTATGTTGAGGTCACAGAAGTTAATACATAGGTGAATGCTTCCGTTCTTCTTTGGGACTACAACCATGTTGGACACCCAATCGACATAGTCAACAGCTCAGATGAAACCAGCTTAGTAAAGCTTCGTGATTTCATTACGAACTGCCAACACTGCCTTAGGTCCAAATTTTTGTGCTTTTTGTTTCACTGTTCTGAGTTTAGGGTCAAGAATGATGTTATGCTGGACTATTCAAGGGTCTATTCCTGGTATATTAGTATAAGACCAAGTGAATGCTTTCATGTTGTTTTTTAGCACCTGAGCTATGTCATTGGCAAGTTGTGGATTTAATAGAGTACTTAGTTTTAATATTTTAAGTTTGCCATTGAACATAGTTATGGGGACTTCGGTGAGGGGATCTTCGGTGATGTTATTAGCCTCTAAGTCCAAAGCTCTTGTCATTCCCTTAAAGAAATCAAGTGTCTCTTGTGTTGATGCCACGAAATTATCATAAGTTGATGAGTTTAGATCAATGGACTCTAGATTAATCTCTCTTTTAATGGCTCAATGTGGTCCATTGATAGACAGTGTTGTAAAGAGGTTCTTGCTATCCATGTGTTTATTCCTGCCAATTTAAACCGGGAGCATTGTGAGCAAGGTTTTCTTGACAGATGAGTTGCTAAATATACATTAGGTTTTTTTTTAATTTATGTTCTAATGAGATTACAGAACGTAGGGGTAGTTTAATGTCATATCAAGACTGCATGGTAGTTTTAGGGCTTACTGGGTCACGTATGGCAGTTTAAGGCCATGCCGGGCCAGGTGTGGCAGTTTAAGGCCATATAGGGCTAGATGTGGCATTTTAAGGCCATACCGGGCCATTTACTAGTTATGTTCCAAGTAGTATTATGATTTTTTTTTGTGATTGTTGGATTTTTTTTTGTGGATATATATATATATATATATATATATTATGTATAGGCTACTTTGCAAAACTCAGTAAATATGTATGAGAGAAATGATGAGAAGTAGCTATAAGAATAAAGTGAAAATGAATAAGAGGAGAAAGGGAAGGGCACCACGTAATAGCAAAGTGGGGTAAAATGGCCCCAAATGTAACATGAGTGTGAGTAACTTGGACATAGCTTGAGTTAGAGGGATTGGCAGCATGACTAGCTAGGTGTGAAATGCAACATGAGCAACAAGGTGGGGCATGGATCGTGAGCCGCAGGAAGTGTTGGCAAGGCATGAGTTACCACGGTACAAAGTAGCGTGAGCATGAGTAACGATGATGAAGGGGAGGAAGAAACATGCCAATGCAAGGGGAAGAAGCAAGCTAGCTTATCATTCGCAGAGGAGAGCGAACAACTACTTCAACGCCTTCCCCAACCCAAAAATTCATCATGGATAGGGACTCTACATAGGTACATTTTTGTTCCATGGCATTCTATTGCAGAGCAAGCACAGCATGAGCCATTAGGGCTGATGTTTCTGCTAGGTTTCAAAATGAAAATCTTTGCTGGATTCTGTGCTTTGTATTGTGGTTTTCTCGTGTGTGTTTCGAGCATTAGGGATGTTGCTGGGGTTTTTTGTTTCATCATTTTTTGTGGTTGTTGTGTGATGACCTAAGTGAGAGGATCAGACCTAGGGCCTGCTCATCGTGGCAACCCAGGGCATGCCATGGCATTAGCAAATCAGGGCATGTCTCAACGTGAGGGAAGGGGGAATGCCTAGCATGACTAATAAGGGTGCACCTCAGCGTGAGTTGTTTAGGACATGCCTCGTGATGAGTTGTTCAGGGCATGCCTCAGTGTGAGTTGTATTGCGAGGTGTGTATGGGCCTTGGCGTTCATTGTAGAGGTGTGGGTGTGGTGGCCAGAGCACGTCCCTGCAATCTTATTTCTACATGGTCAACGTGAGTAGCCCAGGGCATGCCCAGTGTGAGCACCCAGGGTATGGACGTGGGTATAGGGTTGAGAGGGCATGAGTGCCTAGGGGAAAGTGATTTCTGCCATGCCTGTTCGTCAACATTCTAGAAAAAATTGATCTTTGCCTAGGCGTGAATGCCCCCAAAAAACTAATTTTTTATCAATTTATTATTATTATTGTTATTTTGCCTATGTGCGAATATCCCAGGGAAACTGTGATTTCTGGAGAATGTTTTCCTGGACGTGAGAACTTAAGGAAATTGCGATTTTTGTGGTGTGAGTAGCGTTAGTGGCCATGGAACAATCATGTTTTGGTGCATTTTGGTGGGTCTATGGTTTTGATTATGGATTTGGAGCTACTATGTTATTTTTATTCTTGTTACTGGTTTTGAACTAGCATGATCAAAGTGGGTCATGCCCATAGGCAGCATGAGTTGCAAGGATTGCCACATTTTGGGTATATTTCTTTTTTGGTTGCGTTCCGGTTGGGAGAACCAGGGTTTTGAATCGCTGTTTGTTGTGACAAATTGTAGGGCTGTATCTCTAGCGTTAGTTGAAGGGCTATTTATTTTATTTTATGCATTAGTTGTAGGGCTATATCCCCATCGTTAGTTACTAGTTGTTTATTTCTAGCATTAGTTACTGTCCTCCAAACCAGGACGTGAATGATTGGTTCCTATCATAACGTAGGCTTGTGTATTGTGAATTTGCAGTGTGATTACTCAATGTTTTCCCTCTTTTTCATCGTGGGTTACTGTATTTAATTTTTAGTGTCAGTGAATCAATTGTGGACAAGGGTAGCATGAGTAAATATCCTTACTACCACGTAAAAAAGAAACCATGAGCGTTACTCAATGTGAGTAACCAGAAACCTTTTTCTTGGCAGCATGAGCAGTCCTCACGTGCCTGTGTCAGCTGTCGAGGTTAAAGAATTTTTTTTGAGATAACGTGAACTTTGTGACACCTCTTACTCGATGCTTTTACTTACCGGTGTGATGTGACTTTGAAGACTAAATGACTTACATAGTTTTTGTGAATGTTATTTTTAAGTGTTAGTGTTGTTTAATGATCTCCAATGTTTCCCAATAAGCGTTAGATACACCAAAAGGATATCGGTATTTCTTATCTCATGGGGTGATCTTGCATGTGCGTTGAATGTTATTTACTCATTAGGTTTATTTCCTTATTTGTTTATTTTATTTGTCTAGTTTATATGTTTCATATGTTTTTTTAAGTTACTTAAGGTTCTGGATTTGTGCAGGGGACTTAAGCCCTTTATTTTGGTGGTGGAACTCATGGGTGTGTTATCATGGTTTGATCCCTTGGAGCCCAATGCACCTCGTCATGACATGAAGATCAGATCACAAGGATTATGGTTTTGTCTGGGCTCTAGTGAATTTCTATCGTTTATCCTACATGGTTTTAGCATGGTCATCTGGTCTCATTTAAGTGAACAGTTGGCTCGTAGTGTTGTTGAGACCTTACTGCCTGGCTCATCCCATGACATATTGGCCTTCATCATTGATGTGGATGAGGGATTATTTAAAGTTGATGGTGGTCCTACCAAAGGTCCTCGATCTACCCATCCTCTGACTCATGTTTGGGAGTTACCACTTTGTAGCCACTACAACAGTAGTAACACCCTTTTCCTAGCTTTCCATGTACATACATTATTCCAAAAGCCACTTGAAACCTTGTACAGGGTAGAAAGGTAAGCACTTTTTTGATTTATCTTTATTTTGTTTGCTTTGATGTTATACCCCTGTTTATGTTTGATTATCTTTTTCTTGGCAGGCTTGATTTTGATAAGCATGGAATGCGCAGGAATGATGATGGACTTGACTTAATGCGTATAGCCTTGGAGGATTTCATGGTGGGCCCCACTCTTCATGATGCCGTGTTGGCTCAAACTAAGGGTGCTATTGTCCATTATCATAAGTAGTTTTCCAGGGCCTTTGAATGTTGTGAGGCTTGTGGGTGGCTACATGAAGATTGATCTCACAATGGACCCACTTTCCCTCAAGCAGTTGATTTAGTGCCAACCATGCCTGACCTATTTGCTAGTGGTAAGTGATTGTGTTCTATGATTTTTTTTCTTTGCTACCCCATTGTTTATCATGATATTGATATTTTGTGTAACATGCTTTTACAACGGATATTACTCCTGGTGGGGTCACCATCATGTTTGGGCATATTGAGGGTACTCTTTTCATGAAGTATGGGAAGACGGAAGATTCACAATGGTGGTTGCATAGAAAGGCACCTCAACACGTCATCACTTGCCTTACTAATGCTGGTCTGATGGATCTGTTCAGTGCCTTAACTTCTATCATTCCCATGACTAAGATGGTTGCCATCGTTGACTCCTTCAATGATGATGTTACTTATTTTAGCACGTGGGTTCGGGGGGTTAAGGTTGCATTTCATTTGATTGCCGAGTTCTTTTTAGATCTCTTTAGGGTACCGGTAGATGGTGTCAAAGTGGTAGTGGACAAGGTGAATAGGGAAGGTTGTGTGATTGAGGACCTTGAGGAATGGTTGGGTGTGTCACGGGGTTCCAAGGGCTTCCCTATGCAAGTGGACACTAAATTGATGGAAGTGAATTTTTTGTACCCATTGTTTAGAGCATGGGCATTTCCCAAGTCTCTTTCTCAAGTGAGAACTCTTGGGGTAGAGCCTGCACGTATCATGTGCTCAATCCTAGAGACTGGTATGCATTATAACTGGGCACAGTTTCTGGTTTTGGGCTTTTATGGGGAGATTATCAGATTACGCTCTAACGTGAATGCGTAGTCCCACTTCACTTTTGCATTTTTTGTGGGCTATCTCCGTAGGTTTTCTGAGTTCTTAGTGGTCTATGGAGATGATCATTATGTATTAAGGGATTGTTCACAGTTGTCTCACCCCTAGATCCATCATTTATTTGACACCACGAGATCCCAAGATCCCCTAGATCCATCATTTATTTGACACCACGAGATCCCAAGGTCCACCTGAAGGTATCGATGAATTAGTATCTATTACCATGGGAGGTGCAGCCAGTTGTTCCCACCACTCACATGATAGCTTGGGGTTGGAACCATCCATACTATGCATAGCTATTAGGAGAGCCAAGCACTTGATCTAGGAGACCATTGGGAAAGCCAAGGCTAAAGTGAAAAGATCTAAGCGTTCGAAAGAACCTACTATAGAGGCGAGACCTCCAAGGATGAAGAAGATTCGATTCACCTTGCCAGGAGCAGGTAAGCTTCTCTTCTTTTTTTTTTGGTTCTTTCTTGCTTTAAGTTTTTTTTATTTCCTTTTGAATTTCTTTTCTTACTTAAATATGCATATCTATTATGTGATGCTAACGTTCTATTTGTTGTTGTTAATAGATTGTACCCCCAAGAGGGGGAGGGAAGAATTAGCTCTGATGGGTGAACATGAAATGGTTATCATTGGGTGTGATGAAGAGGAGGAAGCCAGAAAAGAAGTAGTTGAGGCTATTCCCCTCTTATGGGAAGAGGGTGCAACGAACTCCATGGAAGTGATGCTTGCTGATGCTTTGGATGCCCTTAGGCATTCAAGTGAGGAAAAAGGTGTTTTTGATGGTTTCTTTGATGGCTCTCTACACCTTGGTGATCTCCCTAAGCTGACCATCGAAAGATCACCTAGTACATTTTGTAAGTTGATCCATATTTTGTACTTCTTAGCTTTGTACATGATTTTGATTATCATGATTCTTCCTAATGTCAGACATGGATGCTGAAGCACCTAAAGCACATGTATCTCAAACAGATGGGTTGGAGTTAGAGGCCCTAGTTGAGGTACCGTCTAGTGTAGATTCAACATCCACCAATCCATTGAGGTCGTGGCATGAGATGCCCAATAAGGTGGACTTTGTTATCGGCATTGTCAATGATGTTGTTGCTTGTCTACAATAGGCTCACCTTGAATTAGGTGTGTTAATCTATACTAAGCATCTGGGTTCATCATATTTATGCATCTGTTGGAGTTTCCTTGTTGGCTCATGTAATGTTTGTACTTGTAGGTGTGAAACATCAATGGAGTCCTTCTGAGGCTATCCATATTTATGGTCTTCCAAAATTTTCCAAAGATGTTGAGCAGATTCCAAGAAGTATTTATGATGCAGTTTTGGATTGTGTGGTTCCAAATGCCAAGTCTCTCTAGACCTATAGGCGCTCAATTGAACAGTTATGGCTTGAAATTCAGTCATTGAAAAGATATTTGGTGAAAGTAACTGAGGAAAGGAATTATTTGCAGGCCTGTTATGATTTCTCCTCTACTAGATTGGCAGGTGATAGTACCTGGCAGACATCCGAGATCACCTATGCATGTTATTGGGTAGGCTTGAATAGCAAAGTGTAGGTGATTTAGGATCTGGCTGCACAGTGGGCCCAGATGGACTTGTTGAATAGGAAGTGCCATGATTGGAAGTCCTTTGCATCCAAGGTACGTAAATTGGGCCAAGATCAGAAAGACCACAAGCACCAGTACAAAAAGTGGTTGAAGGGGGAATCGGTTGAACACCGCTGGTTGGAGATGTTTGTGGAGGGATTAGGATTGCGCTCTTCCTATGATAAGTTTGTTGTGTACAGAAGTGGAAGGGTCTCCTAAGAGATCCATTACCACTACTTCTGGTGAAGCCTCAACAAGCATGTTTTCTCTTGAGCGTCCTTCTTGGTCTATAGTGGATAAGGGTAAGATCTTGGCCAACATCGACCTTGGACTTGAGAAGGACTAGGCGTTCGTGCCCGAAGAGGATATTTTACGGTGCCTGGAAGCTAACCTTAGGCCTTCTCCACCTGTGAGTGTTTTAGTCTAATATCGTTTTATTGATTTTAGTCATCATCAGTTTCCTTGGTATTTGTTTTTTTGCTCTTTTAATCTGTTCACGTGTGCTTACTTATTTTATTGTTTTGTTGTCTTTTTTTGATAGAGACGTGGTGATGATGAGGATGGCCCCAGTGGGATGGGAATTAATGACGTAGAGGACTTTGGGGACCAGCCCCCTCCTAATGCTAGTGCCTGATTTGGCTTGTTAGTCTTGTCATTTTTTTAGTTTTCGGATTGTTGTTTTGTAATGTGTGAAGATAGATGTAACATGATCATGGTGTAATGCTCTATCACGTCATGTTGCATAAATGTTGTTTTATCTCTTTTCTTTTCTTTTGTGAATGTAATTGTAAACTGAAACCATGTATGGTAAAAATAAAATAAATGAAACTTGTAACTTGCAAAATGTAAACAATCATGACGTAGCGAAGTTTTAGTGAATTGACTATGTACTGTGCTCTAGTTTAAGGCCATTTCAGGCCATGGGTATTAGTTTAAAGTCATGGTGGACTGGTGCATCTTTGTCAAAGTGGTAGAGAAGGCTCTAACTATTTTAGTGAATTTAGAAGAACCTGTCATTTCTAACTGTGGCTTGTTTAACTTTGTTGCAGACGTGTGGTAGTTTAACATCATTTCAGACGTGTGGTAGTTGAACATCATTTTAGACATGTGGTAAATGGCATCAATGGTTGAGTAGCTTCTTTATTTTTTGAAGCTTGAGATTAGGTGTAGGGCATGTTGGTGTGATTGTGTATTCAACATCTCCTTCGCTAGTTATGTGAAATGGTAATTCTAACCATGAGACATCTGGGGGAATGGCCCCTATGTCAGCATGTTCTGAAGTTTCCATGTTTTGTAATGTTTCCATGTCTTCTGGGGGATTACAGTTTGGAGGTTGATCATCACTTTGGGTCTTATCTGGTGCATTTTCCTACTTAGGCTCATTGGTGGTGTCATCTTGTTTGAGCTTGGGGGTAGTGTCATCTTGTTTAGATTCATCGAATTCAACCTATGAGCCTTGGTTTGTGCTTATGTGTGAAGAGACGTTGGATGTAGCCGCGTCACCCTATATAATGATTTCACCACCTTCGTAAGGTAAGTGAATCTCTTGATGGATGGGTGAGGATACCGCTTTTGATTGGGCTAACCAAGGTCATCCCAAAATCAAGTTAAATCTTGGCATCTAATCTATGACTACAATCTCAGTTGACGTGGGGAACTGGTCCCCCACTATGAAGTCCAAAGTGAGTGTTCCTTTTACTATGACACGTGATCCACTGAATAATTTCAAGAATGTCATGGATGTTGGTTTTATCTACTCTATGAGCCCTAATTTTTCGATGATGGGGAATGGTACCACGTTTGTGGCTACCCAGTCATCAACATGCACCCTATGTATTTTAAATAGGTTGACTTGTATGATTATGAACATAGGTGCAGTGGTGACCTCTCCCATTTTCTTATCCTTTTTAATGTTATCTTTATGGAAGTCTAGTGATGTGGAGACATTACTGCATGAATGGACAGTTTAGTTGCAGGTAAGTCTTCACTGACACGGATCGATGTTAACATATGTATTAGAGATTTGCAGTGTACTTGGGAGGTTATCATTAAATCATACAAGCTTAGCAAAGTTTTCTTCTATTTGAGGGCTTGTTTAACCTGGGTTAGGATGCTAGCCAAGTCTCTTCTATTTGGTATGTTCTTGTTGGTCCAGACTTGTTCCATTGGACCCAACAATTGTATTTCTCAAGGAAGGATTGTTGCGTGGTCAATTGTAATCATTGGGTGTGGCTCCTCGGGCATTCTTGATTTTTTAGCTTGGTTACTTGTGCTTGGCCTATCAATTTCTAGAGCCATGGGTACAACATCTAATGGAGTGGGTTTTGGGGGTCCCGACTTATAACCTTGGTGTTCTCTATCCAAACGTTCCCTGGTCAACCTATCTGTGAGGCGTTCTTGCGAAGGTCATGGGGAAGCCATTGGGGTTTGAAGATCGGGTTGCTTCGGGATCCGGATGACAAATGGAATGGGTTAGGTTTGCGATGGAGCTATTGGTGGTTGAATATCAGGGTGTTTAGGCATCCTGATGGAAAATGGAGTTGGTCCGGTTTGGGGTTGTACGTCTGTGGTTGCAACAGTAGGCGGTACCCGGATCATAAAGAGATGGGGTTTGGTTTGTGGGGGTACGTTCATTATTGCAGCCATGGAAGGTACTCAGATGAAAATTTTTTTTTGAGGGGTGGAGAGTGTATGTGTTGGAAATGAGGGTTGGGGAGATGATGTTGATTGTGTAGGAACACGAATCACAAAAGTTTTTCTGGGTACTTCCTATTCGTTGACAACATGTATTGTGTTGATCATGTAAGGAGCCTCCTTGGTGTTAAGGGGATCCTTATACATGCCCATAGATTTATTTTGTGGCTTTACTAGGTTAGCTTTGTCAAAGGTTATTTCACACCTATTAATAATACGTTGTATGTCTTGTTTCAGGGTGCAACAGTAATTGGTTCCATGCTCGTTTCATTGATGGTATTCAAAAAATCTATCTAGCATAAAGCCTATCATAACTGGAGGCTCATTCGACATTTCCAAGCTTGGGTTTTTGATCAATTCACAATATCGATCATGTTTCTGGGCTTCCACAGGAGATAACTATTTATGTTTGATGACCCCAGCCTTTAAAAGTTGATCTAGTAGTTGTGAAGGCTTCATAGGCAACGGTGTATATTGAGCAAGTCCTTTTCTCTCAAATGTACTAGCGTGACCCATGTTAGTATTTTGTGTGAAGGATGGTTCGGGTGTGGATGTGGGAGTGGTTCTCTCATAGATAATGGGAATAGTAGGTTGTTTCCCTTTTTGTCCCGCATTGTTGGTTTGAGCCGTCTCCGCTACTGTTTTTACTGTTGCTTTAGCTTTATCTTTATGTTTCTTCATATGTTGATTTTTAAAGGCTGAATAAGTGGGGTCATGACTATTTTGAGCTACCTCCTCTATGTTCTTTATCTGTATAAACCTTGGCTCAGAGTGCAAGCACTTAGATAGTAGAGCTTTGACTTAATGAAGTCATTCACAGCTCCTTTAAGAATCGTAAGTAGGTATGTTTCCGGGATTGGCTCGTGAAGTTCATTAAGTGCAGCACTCCATCTATGGATGAACTTTTGCACAGGTTCTAGTGGTGCTTGCTTTATCTGGATTAGACTGTCTAAAGTTGCTTTGGGCTTCAGGTTGTACTTAAACCTGGTAACAAACTAGTGTAACAGATCCTCCAGAGAGGATATAGAGTTACGGGGTAAGGCTCTGTACCAGTTTAAGGCTCTTTCGGTTAAAGACATGGAAAACAAGTGTAGGATTGCATGGGGCCAAGCTTGAAGCAAAAGACATTCTAATCTAAATGTCACTAAGTGGGTGTTGGGGTCTCCTTCCTCGTTATATTTTGTCAATTGAGGCAATGAAACTCCCTTGGGTAAAGTTAAGGGTGGCACTGATGAAATGATCGGATCATCTTGGTAGAAGTCCAATACTTTAAGCGTTTTAGTGTTAGCAATTTTAAGGTGCTTTACCTCATCAATGAGCTCTTGCATCATCTTTTTGGCTTCGGCCCATTCTTGGACACTCGGTGGAGTAGTAGGTTGGTTAATTTGAGTACTATGCAAGTTAGACTATTGTACAGTTGGTAGGAATGATGACTGTTGCATTATTGATGGTTGTACTTGAGTGACCTTCATGGATGGAATTGTAGCAAGTATATTTTCTGTAATGAGCGGGTTGATATTGTTGCATGCCAGACGTGGGCCACTACCCAGTTACAAGTTGTGAGGGAATGCCCTAAACTTGCTGAGCCAAAGTGGTGAAGGGTGTCCCTTGAATTTGGACTTGTGGTACATAGTGAGTAGATGTAGAAGTAGGTATCATGGATGGAATCCCAATTACTTGGGGTGGGAAGGTCGCTCCCACATTAGTTTGAGAGGGGAGTTGTTGGGGTTGCACTTGTAGGAGAGGGGATAATGTGGTGACTGGAGGAATAATGGAGATGGATGCATTGAATTGAGTATTGGTCATGGGGAGAGTGGGAACGAGAGTGGGTGCTTCTTGTTGAGATACCTATGCTTGAGTGCTTCTAAATGCATGAAGGGACATGATCTCTACCATGAAAGGGTGAAATAACGGGTTCACGTAGGTATGCAGACTGAGAGTGTGATATGAATCCCCATGTTCGGATTGAGCCACGAAATTATCTTCCTCATCTTTGTTTTGAGGCTCTATGGTGGGTTGGCGTGAGGTTTGGTTCCTCGCCATGAGGAGTTGGGATAGGAGTTCATGATAGGATTCAGTGAGGGAAATGACATCATAGGCAGTGGGAGTGAAGTCCTGACCTCCTTTGTGAATTAGCTCATAGTGTCTCTTTGCTTCTAGTTCGGTTTGGTCAATGGCTAGGTTAGGTTGGATTTTAACACAAATAAAGTTGTATTGTTCAGGTGTTAGGATGGTGAACATGGGATCTCTACCTTGCAGTCTCAGTGACCGACAAGGTGGCCCCTAAGGGTTCATCTTGCCAAGGGCAACTATGGACTCAGCGGTGGTGACAGGATTCATGACGTTGGCACCGAAGTCGGAGAGAGGCAAGGTGGCGGTGTTGGTCTATGCAGGGTCCATTATGAGTGATTGTGAAGAAAATGTATGGAAGGAATTAGAGCGTAATAGAGAGAAAATGCGTGCTATGTGTCAACAAAATATGGTTAACAACATGTGAAATATGCAGCATATGATGAGAAACTATGAGCAGCATATGAAATATGCAGCGTATGACAAGTATAGGTAGCGTAAAGAAGAATAGACAACGTATGAAATGATATGAGAAGCGTATGACAATACAATATTTCAACGTGTATCCTAAACAAGCTAGAGCATGTCCACCCTAAACTGATGCAACATGTAACTCTGAAAAGGGAAAACTGCATGTGAACATTGAAGTAATGCGTGTTGCATGGAAACTGAAATGCTAAAATGCAAGTGAGTTTAAAATGTAGCTTCTGACCCTTAGGATAGCGTGTGGGCACTGAGTACAGCGTTTGTGAGGGAAAAACAAGTTGCTAGACACTGTTAACGGTGTTTGAGAAAGGGAGAAAATGATGAGAGATGCTATGAACAACGTTTGAAGCTAGAACAGAGTGCAGGATGCTGCGGGAAGCATTAGGATTTGAGAGTAGAGTGCAGGATGCTATGGTTTAAATAACAACATGTCTAGAAAGTTAGAAATAGCATCCGGGATTGAGAGAGTAGGGTTTAATGGATACTAGGAATAGGGTAGTGTGGGAACACTGGCAACAAGATGGCGTGTGGACTCTAGATCTAGAATGTTGAGAAGTAGATGCAAACAAAAATCGGCCCTCCTTCTAGCATCAATTTACTATTTAGTTTGAAATCATCAGTGCGAGGCTGGAATGAAATGGACACCGAGAGATCTATGAAAGATACAATAAGACCCCACCTTTGCATGAGGGAAAGCTGGAAATAAACAAAGGCAGAGTGCCTTGAATGGTCTGCACGCAGATTAAAGGACTTTCCCTAACGTACGCTGTTGGGAGGTGTCGGGTTATATGTAAATAGATGCAAACAAAAACATGAACGAATGTATGGAATGTAAAATGGAAAAAAAATATAAACAAAGATAATAGAAATTATAACAAATGTAAATAGAACAAATAGAAAACAATGGATGGAAAAATTGAAACTATGTGTATTGATTGACAATTACAAAAAAGTGCACTGGTCAGAACAAAGTTGTGGATTGATTCCAACGCGGATGTTTAGCACCGATGTGAAGGGTGTATAGACACTAGGAGATTGTAGGTGTGCAATGTGACCAAAATTTCCCCAAGTGCTCAGCGTGACTAAGTCTGGGTTCAGGGTTGTTGGTTTTTCCTACTCCAAAATTGCCAACTCTCTAGATCTTCTTCACCAAAAGTTGCCAACCTTGATTAAATGGAAAAATAGGGTATTTATAGGATTTTTGGGAGTGAGATTTAGATCTGGAGGAAGATCTATGGTTGCAAGGTAAGAGAAATGTGGATCAGGTAACAAGTATCTATGTTTTGACCGAATGCATAGAGTTTTACAATGTGTAGCACGATCAAGATCTCTTATGCTAACATGTGTAATCCACAGCGTAAGAGCTTGATATGCTAAAAAATGCAAGATGTAAAAAGAATGTCAAAGTATAAGAGTGGATCTGGATGTCTAGCGTATTTGCAGCGTGTCCTGGCATTAGCGTCTGTTGTCCAGCATCCAGCGTCCTAGTTTACACTGTGCATACGCTGGCGTCAGCGTGCCAGTGTGACCATTCAGTGTGTCCAATGTTTATGATGCATTTTGAGCCCATTTTGACCTATGAGATCCATTTTCAGAGTGGATCTTCATGCCTGAGGTCGAGATGGTTCTGCATGTTGAATTTGAGCTAATTTGGAGTCTACTTTGGCATGCTTTTAGTTGGTCACTCTGAGGTCACGCTAGCCAGCGTGACCTCAGCATGACCAAGTTTTTATACCCTATTTTAAGTTGATTTTTGGATGCTGATGCCTATTTGTTGATGCTCAACTGCTACCTACTCTCCAGGGTGGCCTGGATGTTGACTTTGACTCTATTTTGCTGCTATTTTGTTCATCTTTTGTTTGGTCACACTGTGGTCATGCTGTGCAGCGTGACCAAGTTAAAATGACATATTTGAAGCTCAAATATTGATTTTATAAAGCCTGAAAGTTAGTATAGTTGTTTCCTGCCCCCTGGGGATTGAATTCATGTCGAAAATGAACCTGAAACTATTTGATGTATCCTATTTTTGCTTGGTCATGTTGTGCAGCATGACCTTAGCGTGAACTCAGCGTGTCCAACTGAAAGTGCCATGTTTAATGCCAAAATTTTTATTTTCTAAAGCTTGTGAACATGTACAATTGTTTCCTAGCCCTCGGGAGTTGAATTCATGTTGAAATTCTACCTGGAGATGCCTGAATTGAGCTGTTCTTGTTTAGTAACATTGTGGTCACATTGTGTAGTGTGACCTCAACATGCTAACTAAAAGTGGCTCGAAACATGTGATTCTAAGGTCAAGTTTCAAAGTTCTAAAGGTTGGGTGCTATAGGGGGAATTGGTGAAGCTCATGGAGGGTCCGTGTGCTCAAATCTAGGCTATTTGGACTTGATTTTGGGGCTCCAAAAGTTGGTCACACTATACGCATGCTGGTATTATGCTGGGTAGCATGACCATAGCATGACCAAAGTGTATACAGCAAAAACCATGTGTTTTGAGCCTAAAACCCTAGATTCTGGATGCTGGGAGTTGGAGCAACCGCCTCTGGGTCTTGGGGGAACTTTTCCTGTTCGATTGTGTATCATTTCATGCTGTTTCGGGGGCTCTCGAGTTTGGTCATGCTATATTCAAGTTGGCTAGTGGCATGACTTAGCTTGAGTCCTGTCTAAAAGTGTCAGGCCAAATTTTTTTGGTGTTTTCACATAGTATCTAAACTTTTCCAGTGCAAACACTACAACCATTAATTCTTTCTCTGTGGAAGTGTAGTTAAGTTGTGCACTAGTGATACTTCTACTTGCATAGTGGATGTAATAAGGATGCTTCTGGTCAACTAACTGTGTAAGTATGGATCCTAAAGCATATTTGGATGCGTTAGTCATGATATGAAATGGTTTGAATGAGTTAGGAGCTTGTAGAATGGGTGTTTCTACTAGCTTCTATTTCAAAGTTTGGAAAGCTAATTCACATTCCCTAGTCCATTGAAAAGGTATGTTCTTTTTCATTAATTTCACCAATTATTTGGCAACCTTTGAAAAGTTCTCAATAAATCTCCTATAGTAGCTTCTAAGGAATGATCAAATATCTTTGATAGTTTTCGATTGATGGGTAATTCCTTGGATAATTTTGATTTTCTCGAGGTCTACCTCTATCCTTGTGTGTGAGATTTTGTGCCCTAGTATTATGCCTTCTTGGACCATCAAATGGCTTTTTTGCCAGTTGAGCCTCAAATTAGTTTCTACGCATCTTTTTAACACTTTCTCTAACTAGTCTAAGGCTTGATCAAAGTTTGCTCCATAAGTGGAGAAGTTGTCCGTAAAGACCTCCATGCCATTCCCTATCTACTATTGGAATATGCTTAGAACTAGTTGTTGAAATGTTGTAGGGGCATTGCACAAGCCAAAAAGCATCTGTTTGTATGCGAACATTCCCTAAGGACTAGTGAATGTAGTCTTGGCTTGGTCTTTTGGGGTTATTTGTATTTGGTTATATTTGTTATATCCATCTAGAAAACTGTAATAGCGATGTCTTGCGATGGTGTCTAAGACTTGGTCAAAAAATGGCAATGGAAAGTGATCTTTGAATGTTGCCATATTTAGTAGCCTAAAATCTATGCACACCCTCCATTTGCCTCCCTTTTTAGGAAAAATAAATAAGGGGCTAACCTATTCACTATCAGCAATGGGGTATATGAATCCAACTTTGAGAAGTTGTTTGATTTCTTCCTTAACTACTTACTTCAGCTTAGGGTTCAATCACCCCTATGGTTGTCTTTGAGGCTTCATGGAGGGGTCAGTGTAAATTCTATGTTGGCATATCCTAGGATCTATTCCAGTTAATTTGGGATATGACCAAGTGAAGGCTTTTGACCATTTATTTATTACTTTTAGCAGTTCTTCTTTCTATTGAGGAGTAAGCTTAGCATTGATAATTACCAGTTTTCCATTTTTAAGGAATGTGTATTCCATATTGGTGGGCAATGGTTTCAGCTCGAAGGGCTCCTGCTTAAATTTCTTATGGATTTCCAACTTCTCCCAATTGATATTTTCAAGGTTAAGAGCTGTAATTTGGTGGTGGACTTGCTCTAATGCATCGATGCTATTGATGTAAGCACAAGTCAAACCCTTAGTTGGTTCAATGCATATGAGTGATCTACTTTCTTGATTAGCTATCAGCCACTGGGTGTCCTCCTATCGTGTGGCTGCTGCATATAGACATCTTTGTATGTTAATCACTTGTGCACACTAATTGCATGCATGCAATGCTAAACTTTGCACAAACCATGACCTCTGCATGCAATTACACCCTGTGTCACTCTATGCGATGCATAGAACTTTCTTCTTCTTGCTTTTTTTGAATGTATTTTCCTTTGATATTTCTAGGAAAAAATCATGGATTCCTAGGCATGTATCGATGGTATTTAGCCATGCTCTTCCCATTATGATTGGGAAGTCCCCCTTACCATTGTTTAACTGAATCGCTAGGAAGTCAATTGGGTACGACCACCTACAATTAATAGTAACAATGTCTTCCACTAGTCCCAATGGAACAATGATGGACTAGTTGGCCAACTCTAGACAGATGTTGCAATTTTTCAATGGAGGCAGGTTCCAAGCCTTGTACATTTCTTAAGATATCAAGTTGACATTGGAACCTAAATCCAAAAGAGCCTTGCACAGTGCATTTCTAGTGATTTTTAAGTATATCAGAGGACTCCCAGGATCAAAGAATTTCCTAGGAATGTGGCTAGCTTTAATCCAATCGGTGACGACATGTGTTAGCATGACCGTATGCATTTAGTGTAGTGATTGGGTTGAAGGAGGCTCCGAAGTTTTGATTGATACTAAGGAATCTAAGGAATTAGCCACTTGTGATTGCAAGGGCTTGGTTGGACTATCGGTTCTAAAAAAAAGGTCTTTTCTTCATGTGATTGTTGGAACCAATAGTAGGTTGAGAGTTAACAACCCTTGTGGCATTATGTTGCTACGGTTGGGTAGGGATTTCACTCTGCATAGTTGGAGCAGGTAGTAGTGGAGCTGTTGGTGGAAGAGATGTAGCCAGATGAGAAGGATGATATGCTTGTGGAATATCACCTCTAGAAGAGGGAGTCCCATAATACTCATGGGCTTGGTAGTGGGGTTGAGGAGTGACGTGACCAGTAGAGTCACGTGGGAAGATTGGCTATTGCGCGTAATATCCATATGGATCAGGTTTTCGGTAAGGATACTATTGCCTTGGTGGTGGCATTCCCCACAATTGTGGGTGCTGCCGCTCTTGATATTGCTCAATTAGTTATGGTGGAGTTCCACTGGGATAATATGTTAAGGGTTGGTGGAACTACCTTGGATTACCTTGAGGATAAGGTAACCTTTGGGGTGTTTGCCTTTTGTTTAATCGTGGGTTGAGTGCATACACCCTAGACTCCTACAGATGTGAGATTACAGGGCAACATCCCTTAGGATGGTCATATTAACATATCTCACATTCACTATCATTGTCTATTTTTGAATCTACAACCTCTTTAATGATGGCAACTTTTCCCTTACCCTTGTTACGTGCATGTTTAGCTTCTCTCTTTTTTATCTTTTCATGATCACTACCTTGCTCTCTGAACTCCTCTACTGTTTTAAGAAAATTTTGAAATCTATTGTCTAGGGAATTCCACATTTGATCTACCTTTGTCGAAATTTTTGATGTCATCTTTTGGATAGGCAAAGTTTTCCTATTCACCATCTCTTCAAGTGGTGACTCTTCTTCATCCTCACAAAATACTACTCCCCTCTTCCAAAGGGAAGTATCTCGATTATACTCTTTCACACTTTCTCTCTTCTGTAGCTCACCTTCTTCCTTAGCAACTTGCTCAAATAGTCTTTGAATTTGATGGGACCTAAGCTTGGATAGTCTGCCTTGGGCATACGTCCCAAGGGTTCTTCTCATTTCATGGCTAAGCCCACCCATGAGATGATGTAGTTGATCCCATTGCAAATAACCATGGCCAAGACAATAATGTAACAGTGCATAGTATCAGCCCATGATAGCATCCAAGGGTTCATGTCCTCCTTGTTTCTAGCCTTGGATTTTCTTTTGCAAGTTAGACACTCGGGAGTACGTTTCATACTTTTCATTAAATAGTTCTAACATAGTACTCCACCTACAAATGGATTTCAGTTCTAAAGACCAGTACCAAATTTTTTCTTCTTTAACTAATATCTATGGGAACAACTTAAGTTTTTTCCATTCATTCTCTATGTTCTGTTAGGCACACACATCATGCAATGCTTGTAAATGATTCTGAGGATTAGCGTTGTATCCCCCTTCAAATCGTGGGATGTTGTTCATATCTAATCTCTTGATCCTACTATCTTTTTGATGCCTTGTTGGAATTCTAATAGCCTCAGTTATGTCCAACATACTTCAAGTAGCAAGTAGGGGTTCATTGTGATCATCTCATCCATGGCGTCTATGATGCCTACGTTGTTTCCTACTCTTCCTTTTTCTATGTCATGACTCTCTAAAGTGCCCTTGTCCCCTTTCCTGGTTGTTTCATCTATGAATTCCACTTCGCCTACCTTAATCCCCATGATCTTTTTCTTTATGAACACGTCCAGATATTGAGGGAGAGGGTGAAGGAGATGATGAAGGTGAAGTAGAAGGAGAACTGTCACCATGACGGTGTCTGCTACCTTCTCTTCTATAGTCTTGGCCTTGATTGCAATTGCGATCAGAATGGCCACCTTTATCATGAGTTTGTGTTCCTTTTTTGGGCCCTTTGTGCCTGTGCGTATCAGAACCTAGATTATGAATAGTGGAATGAAATTTTTGATACACAACCCCTTGGCCAAAGTCAAGGGAAGGAACATTGTTGTGTGGATGACTGCTTGAGGTAGGTTCACCACCCTCATTTTCACTTAAGACATGTGGGGCATCCTAGGACCAGTTACCCTTCAAAGACTTATGATGTCTCTCTTGGTGCAAGCCCCTTTGATGTTGTACCTCTATGGGATAGTATTCTCTCAAGTCATGGTCTTGCACAACGTATTCTGCATGTAAGTGCAACATGCCAATTCGTGTGAGAGCACCAAGAAGCATGCTTGGGACTAAACAATTGGGAGGTAACACTATGTTACCTTCTAAGTCTTGCCAATGCAGTTGTTTGTCTTGATGGAGGATAAAGGTAAAGTTTGGTATATACTTATCAGGATGAATATATACCACTCAAACTTGGTCAAGGATTGGTGGATCAACATCATGTGTATTACATTGCCGATTATTTCCTGTTTCAGACCTAGGCAATGAGGCACTTTCATACGAAGAAGGAGACATACTTGTCTATTCAGTGTGCAATTTATTCTTGTTTATTATTTTCTTAGCCAACTCTAAGGGTTATTTCCAATGATGTGAATGATTTCCTATGTTTTAGTTAGTGCACAAACAACTAAGTCCCCGACAACGGTGTCAATGATGAGCGGCGAGGTATCCCTACGCTCAACCATATGAATATGAGTGTTTCACGCACGATCCAATCGAATTCCAAGGACTAAGTTCTTATGCGTCTTTTTGGAACAAGGACGGGTTGGTTGATCATTGTCTTCCCAAGCTTACTTGTATGTCACGATTGTATGGTTAAGTAAGCTTGAGGCATATGATTTTTATAACTTTTATGTTTTTATGTCTTATGCTAGTAGGGAAGGAGAGAGGTAACTAAGTAACTAATTTAACTTAACTACTCATCAACTAAGTTCCAACTAATCCTAACACTGGCATCTATTCCCACTTCCCGTACATATTCTAAACCAGTGCAACACTACTGGGATTACCAAACGCTAATCATTACTAGGTTACCAAGCATTAAATGCATGCTTGAAGTGGTTGTGCTTGTGTAATTTAATGATTTGATTAATTGATCAAAATGAATTACTATGCTAATCACATATATGTAAAGTGCATAAAATAAATAAAATAAAATAAATGCATAAGAAAATAAAATGAAAGAAATGCATAAGAAAACAAATCTCAAGTGCTGCAAGGATGAATTAAAGAGCTTGTATTTATTGCCAACACAATGATGTGCTCAAGTACATCAATGCTTAAATAAAGATCCATCCACACTTCTTTTGATCTTATTCCAATATCACCATCATTGCTTGAGAATTTGGTTCGACTACTAAGATGTATGCATTCATCTCTACTTCTTTGAGGATCTTTGTGCACAATATTATCATGGTGTAAGTCTTCTTACCATTCTTTATGATTTTTCTAGAAGACATCATATGAAAGTGTTAGTTTTCTAAGAAGATAGAACATTATTGTTTCATCTAATACTATTACATCTTGAGCTTGCAATCTAGCCTACACTGCTAATACTTTTTGAACAAAAATGATGGTGTTTAGGACACAAAATTGAACAGCATGTCTCAAACCTTCAAAATTAGATAGCACATTCCTTTATGGTGTGAAGCTAATGGGGAAGATCAAATGATCCCAGGTGGTGGTCGTTCCTGAGGCTCTAAGGAACCTTCATTAACTTCATGCATAGGCAATTGAGGTAGTTGTGGCTATCATGCTACTATTACAACTTTAGGTGAGAGGCAAAAAGCATCCAGCAGTGCTTTTATTTTCTCCTTCTTACTCCTAAGATCATGCACCATCCATGCAGCTTCCCCAATCTGTGTTGGAATGGGCACATCCCAAGGACACAAAATTATTGGAAACAACTGCTTTGTGTTGACAAACTCGGCAATGAACTATTTGCATTCGATGTTGAATTCCTAAACTGTGTTCTTTAGCTCCTAGTAGTCATTCATCTATTTGGCTAGGTTCTCAGTGATAGATCATTGATATTTGAATCATCCTATAAGAAATTCAAGTTTAGTGTTAGCAGTCTTAAGCCTCTACTTGGTGTCCTTGTAATGCTTAAACTCAACCTCGTATAGCAGATATGAGCTGCCACTTATTTCTCTAATTTTGACTATGTCCATCCCACTATTAGCATTACTAGGTTTGCATAATGAAGATTGGCCAGCTTCATGTACTCTGTCATCTCCTCAATTTTCAAATCCTTTGAGTGAATCTCTGTTTTGTTGTAGGCATCGATCCCATTAATGATGGGTTGCCACATCTCTCTTCCTTGTTGGAGTTTTTGGAGCGCTTCATTTAGTTTTTCCTTCATCATTTAAAATTTTTTTTCATTCACTTCCTTCTATAGGCCAACTTGGTCCCTGTAGTGATTCTTCACTTTCTCAAATTTGAGGACTTCATTCTTCTAAGTGATCTTGATGGCCAATTTCTGGCATAAGGTATGTACCTCCTTCATTGATAGATTACAATTTTCCATGGCCAAATTCCTTAATTTAGTGTTTACCCTAACAAGCTACTCCTGCTATTAATGAATAAATTCTTGCATTTGATCTTTCTGAGCATCAACATTTTGTAAGCGATGATTCTATGCAGTCAATGCTTCATTCTCTTAGTGTATTTAATTTAAGTCCTTTTGGATTGAATGTGTTTTAGCTTCTACTATAGACCATTTAAAGATGGCCATCACTAGCTCCTCCTCAGCCTTCTGAAATCATTCTTGAAGTTGTTTGATAGCTTTATTCGTTATCATTGCTAGGCTAAGAATTGCTTGATTTGCAAGTTGGGCACGAAGTTTGGAAACTTCTATGGCCAAGTGTTGATTTTGCTCTTAGGCTATTTCTAGTTGCCCCTCCAAACTAATTCATCTACCCCTTGCATTTAGCAACTTTGGCTAGGGTGTGGTGATGCTCTTCGGAAGATCAAAAATGTCTAGAGTCAATTGCTTGATTCCTACCAATCATTCTAACAATTTTTCATACTAAGTTACATTTAATTTCTTGCTGACCATGCCTATGGATGTCTCCATGTATTAAAGTGTATATATTTCTAGTACAAACATTGCAGGTGCATTCAATACTTCTATGACATGGTCAACCACTACTTTTGCTACTATCTCCTACCCTTGGTACTACATCACCAAGATAGTTGCCTCTTCACCTTTCTTTAACCACACTAAGAAAGTGGTGGCATTCCCAAAGATTTTTGGGAATAGATGGTGTGTTGCTAGTGACATCATCATGTCTCGAGCATTGGGATCCAACCTCAAAGGTAGCTACATTATTTGGACAAAGAAAATGGGACCAACTCTCTCCATCTGGCTAACTGTTCAAGCCACCTCATTAAGGTGACTCATTACTAGCTGGTACACAAATGGATCTACCCCACTCATTCCTACTTGTTGCTCTTGTTTGCTCAAGATTTATTTTCAGACTTTGCAAAAATGCTCAATGGTTTCATGGGCCTCCAATGTTGTCTCCTGAGTGGGTGGTGGTGGCAATAGCTCTACTAATTGAGTCATCACTAGCATATTCTCGTTCATGATCTCAGACCATGAGGCTAAAGGAGTATGCTTAAGTGTGTCATTGGAGTAGCGAACAATTCTTGTCCTTTTGCAAAGTTGTTAGATGAGGCATGGAAAGGGTAGGGTCTTCCTTCCACATTCGTCTTCTTTAAAATGCTTCTCAATTTCTAAGTATAGTAGTTGTGGAAGGTCAGCGGGAAACTTCTTGCTTAGAGAGGTGCATGGTCAAGTGAAGAAGGTAGTCACCTTACTTAGCCTCACTCTTGGATTAAGTGATAGGTTGCAATCCTGAAGTAAATCCACTTCGTTGGTGTGAGCACACCATACCCCTTATAGTCCACCCCATAGTAATGTTGGCTCCACTCCTTTTTGGATTCAAGCTCATCTTGTGTGGATAATTCTACCAGCTATGTTTCAGTGTTAGGCAACCCAAGTGCTTATGCAACATTTTTTTCCAAATAGAATTCTTTAATGTCCTTAATCTTGATTATGGATCCCAACCTTTGATTATTCTAGAAGAGGTATGTTTCTCCCATGTACCACTCCCCATTGGATGTGATGATTTGCCACATCGGAGAGATTCATAGTTGAGCCTTGACATCCTCTAGAGATTTTTCAAGGAATGGCCCAAAGTTGATCTCTTAAAGGACTGATTGTTGGATCTATTAGGACTTAATGGTATCAAGGTAGGATTAATTCAAAGTGACCTCAAGTGTTGGCACGAGACCAGAAAATTCTCCTCTTTATGATTGTTCAGTCAACAATTCTTCTTCTAAAATCTGTTGAACAAATTCCACTTCAGGCTCCTCACAAAGATGTCCCATTACATGGGTCACCTTAGGTAGTTCTGGGCCTTGTTCTTGTTGGCCCCTTCTAGCTCTAGGTCATTTCTCTTATGGTTGTGAGGTTTCTCCTCCCTACAGACATTTTTGTTTGGGTGTAATTTGTAATCATAATAAGACCATGGATTAGTAATCATTGTGTAACTTTAAAGTAATTGGGATACCTTTATCTCTCAAGGATAGTTACACTTCACTAAGTTGTGGTTATGACTAATTTAATTAATCCAATTATCATTTTATTTATGTATTTTCATTAATAAATCATCCCAAGGGTTGTTAGAAGGGTTAACTTGTGAAAACATTAATGTTTGTATGTTGTTATGGTTATCAACCCTTTGGGGGAGTTAGAAAAATTTCTCAAAAATTTCATTGATTTTTCATTGGAAACCTTAAGGTTTGTAGTCCTCATGATAAAGATCTTACCTTAAGTAAGTGCAAGATTGAAAAAATAAGTGTTTTGGATAAACGATTAGGAAATTATGAGCTTTAGAAGATTTTGGGCTCTGAAAAATTTCAAAAACTCCCCTTTTGTTATGAGCAAATGGCAAAAAATTGCAAAATGTTTGGTGGTAATATAGGGTTTTTACACAACATCAATGAGGCCTAGTTGATTGGGCCTCATTGACTAGGGTGTATGTGTCGATGGGACCTCAACGATGTAACTATTGACTACCGTAGTCAAACTTGCAAAATATGAAGAGATTTTGAGTGAAATTGCTGTCAAATGAAAGGTTAAAAGGCCAAGAATCATATGAAAACATGAGAAGAGGGTGTTGAAGCTCATAAATTTTGGAAAAAGGAGAAAAATTAATTTAGTGGATGGATGAAATGAAAGATTAAGGAGCATTGAGAGATTTACCCAATGAAAAATATGAAAGATAGGATTGTAGTGATGTCAAAGGTA
This sequence comes from Gnetum montanum, assembly GCA_015680685.1. Classification (NCBI taxonomy): domain Eukaryota; kingdom Viridiplantae; phylum Streptophyta; class Gnetopsida; order Gnetales; family Gnetaceae; genus Gnetum; species Gnetum montanum. Next base: position 410,921 of record MNCI01001768.1, on the reverse strand, counting down.
AGGAAACTGAACTAATCAAGCGAAGAGCTATGTAAGTGGTTCATCCTCATAGCAGGCTCATGAACCTTTTTCTTTGCCCTTATATAACCTCAACTAAGGAGTTTGTGGGCCCCATAGTCGATTTAATGATCATGACAAGTTAAGGACCAATCCAAAGGAATCTACTTAAGAATCCCAACATGTCAAACTAAGATATATAACATAACATAGAACACAATAGTGAGGTGAATTATGGTAGCATGAATGGATGATAGAAATGGTGGAATAAAGTTCCAAATTGAGGTCATAAGAAGTCCCTTGTGGAATTTGTGGTTAAAATGACTCGAGAACTTCCATCTTCAATCCATACCAAAACTAGCTACTTTCAATGACTTTGTATTGCCACTTTAAGATTTATCTACTCACTTGAGACATAAGAGTGCTTCCACAAAACAACCAAAATTCCATAAAGAGAGGAAAAGATAAGTAGGAAGTGAGACAGAGGGCCTTAGTTAGAGGGGAACCTTAGGCATAGGTGCATGTCATTCAAGTCTCATAACCAATGCTTGTATCCCATTCTAGTTGTCCAAGGGGTGTGCTTTGAATTCCCATTATTTAATTTATTTTTGAAATGAAAACCACACTATGTGAGAACATTATTTTGACTTCCTTCAATGGGTGGTTTGGAACAATAAGAAGCTTGTAAAAAACACTCAAGCACTCAAGCAAGTAGAAGAGTATGAAGAGTAACGAGTCCCCTTAAAGTCACACCCTTTACAACCCTTTTAATCTTTCCTAATTCTAGAACTACCAAGGTTACCAATTGATTAAAAGTTTCTTTAATGGAAGAAACCTCAAATTCCCAGAACAAGGAAAATCATAGAGTTCATTGGATGGGTGGATGACATGGACCCATTGCTTGTTCTATGAAAAATAAACCATGTCAAAGTCATCAAACATCAGAACTCAAAAATAGAAACTAGACATTGACAATCACAACATTAGGCACAAACCATCATTAGTAAATAGAAATAATGAAATTGTGTCTTGTGACAATAAAGCACTCTTTATTAGCAAAAATAAAAAAATATCACTTAAACAAAAAGAAAGAAAAATAAAGTAAAATATATAAGAAAGTGTTGAATAATCAAGAAGTTTCAAAGGTACTAAAGATGGTGTAAAATTAGAAAAAACTGAAAAATCCAAAAACATGAAAAACAAAAAGTAGAAAAACTAAGAAGCCAATTTGACGGTTAGCATGGATGGCCATCTCCCCCATGACTAAGTTGGAAGGAGGAGATCTGAAAAATAGAATGTGGTTATCCATCCATTGAGGTAACATTTGCACTAACCTATCTAGGTTCAAGGAAAGGCTTGACTTGTTGAATGTTGACCAATTGATTTTTATTTGGGCTGTCAGGTTTGTAGATCAACATGGCCCCAAAGGAAAAGGTTTGATCAATTATATAAGGTCCCTTCCATAATGTTTGAAATTTTATCTTTTGAGGCACATGTGTGGGGTTCTAGTAGAGAATCTTATTTCCTGGTTGAAGTTTTACTTTCCTAATTCTCAGGTGATGATGTTGTTTGTTGAATGCCTTATTCACCTCATTCAAGGATAGGGCCACTAATCAATTTTCATCTAACACTTTTAGATTAATTAATCTTTTCTTCTATGCTAGACTTATGTCAAGGTTTAGATCATAGGCTATTAAGAGTGTACAGAGCTTGGATTGAATCGATAGCATTGGAAGTTTTCTGTACACTAACTCGTAAGGAGAATAGCTAATAGGAAGTTTCCAAGTTGAATGATAAGCCAAGAGAGCATTGTCAAGCTTTGTACTCCAGTCCTTCCTATATTTGCTAATGGTCCACATTAATATTTTTGTAATCTCTTGGTTGGTTACCTCTACTTGACCATTAGCTTGAGGGTAGTAAGGTGTTGTTAATTTATGTTCTATCCCTAAGTGTTGCATTAATTTTCTAAATGTGGCACCTATGAAATGAGTTTAATTATTAGAAATTAGTAAATGTGGCATCCCAAACCTATTCATGATATTTTTTTGTATAAATTTTGGTCGTAGTGGATGATGTACAATCAGTAACAGTTGTCACTTTTTCCTGTTTTGTGTAATAGTTAACTAGTACTATAATATATGCCTTTCCATTAGACATGGGTGTGATGGGACCCATGAAGTCAATGCCCCATATGTAGAAAGGTTCTAATGGTTGGATCCACTATTGAGGATCTTCCATGCAAGTGGTCATCCCCCCATCTTGTTGAAAATGTTCACAAGACTTGACAAACTAGTGGGCATCCCTAATGATTGTAGGCTAGTAGTATCTTACCATTAGGATTTTTATGGTTGTGTGTCTCCCTACATAGTGGCCTCCACAAGGTCCTTCATGAGCATCTTGGAAAACACATAGTTGATCTTCATCAGGAACACACAAGTGGATTAGGCCATCAATACACACCTTGTAAAGGTGTCCATTAATTTCCATGAAGTATTTGGCTTGATGAAGCAATTGTCACTTTTTCCTAAAATCCAAGTCTTGTGGCATCTGTTGAGTGAGAAGATATGTGAGGATGCCATTATACCATATTGCTTTTTTAGGTGTTTGTTCAATTATTACTCCAGTAAAGAGGAGTTAATCTCGAAATTGATCAAAGATCGGACTCTTCTCCTCTTTATTATCTCGTCTTCAATGAGAGAGGTGGTCAGTGATCACATTCTTAGTTTCTTTTCAATCTTCCATCATGAGATCGAATTCCTACAAGATCATAAGCCACCATATGACACGAGAGCTCACCGTTGGCTTATTCATGAGGAAGTAGATTGCATTGTGGTCCATATGCACAAATAATTTGTAACCAAGCACATAATGCCTAATATTTTCTAATGCATACAACACTACCATTAGTTCTTTCTCTATGGTGGTGTAATTTAATTATGCTCCCACTATGATGTCAAAAAATGTCGATGGCTGGAACACTGAGAGGTCAATGGTCATACAATATAACCTCGAATTTGTGTGATTGCCATGCTAGAAAACAAAAATGAGGTTCCCTAAATGATTTAGATAATCAAATAGGGACTTACATGATATTAAGATGACTATATGTAAGAAGAGTTTGTATTGTGTTACACGCAGATACTGAGACTTACTAAGACAAAGCGTAACAAGGTGTCCTAGCTTAAAAATAGTGATGTGAACATGTGAATATGTATTGAATAGTAGAAAAATGTAAGAGCTATGCTTAATATCAAATTAAAATGCTTGGAAAAGAAATGGAACGAAGCTTAAGAATAATGAAATGCACAACCTTGAAATTGGGGAATGTAACTTTTTCTAGATAAGAGGTGAGAATGGTGCACAACATCAGGCAAGCACGGTGGTAGCATAGTAGTGTAGTCACAGTCTCTGGGATGCATGGGACATGGAGCTAGTAGTTGCAGTGGAGATTGAACCTACTGGGTTGGCTATTGCCATGTTCTGTGAGTGAAATGGTGGACTCTATTTTGGAAGGTGCTAAGGTGTGAAGCTCATATGCTTAGGTGTGAGAGTGTCAGGGATGCTTAGATAGCTAAAAGGCCCAATGCTCTTTTGATTTTCTAACGCCTAGAGTGCTAGAAATTAGGGTATTTATAGGGCTAGGTTTAGCATAAAACATAGATCGATCGCCATGTGGCATGGATGCCACATGACATTAGTGTAGATAGGGTTACACTGACATGGTACACTCTCATGAGAGTAGCAAAGTGTTACACTTTGAAGAATATCAATGGGTCCCCATAGATTGCTAAATTGTGATCACACTGCCTAGACTACATGTGTCAAAGTTTGACAGACCTCAATGTACTTGCAAGTAATGCAGAACAATTCAACTTGGAGGCTATGCTTTGGCACTACGTCTTCCCCCCCACTTTTGAGTAGGGTCAAGCGTAAGAAAAAATTTTGGTGACTAATGGAGAAAAAATTTTGGCGACTAATGGAGGGTGCAAAAGAAATGCAAATTGCTAATCTTGGTTTCCTGTGGGACATCGGAGTTGAGACAAAGGTTGATGCCAAGTTCTAGAGGCTTTTGGAGGCTATTGGAAGCTTTTTTCTAGTGTCAAGCTAGCTATGCTCTAGAGTGTAACCATACACTTAGTATAAATTTGCAAATTTTTGAAGTCTTACACTGATTATGTTAGGCACATTGGGAAGTGTAGTAGAAATACACATCCAAATTTTGATGAAATCTACAGTCTTCTTTCATGGTACATTGGCTACGCACTATGGTGTAGTAAAAGAGGCAGCCTTGAAAGTTAGAAAATGTACCAAATGTGTCTTCCATGTCAACCTAGCTTAACAGATCCTTGTCTAACACTTAGTCAAAACTAGGCACTAGAGCTTGTGTCATGTTTGCTATGCTATGGAGCATACAAGAGCATAACAACCTAAGAGATAGAAAACTTTCTACACTATTTTTACCATCCCAAGAAATTTTGATAACCTCTAGCTTGATACTTGAATGAATTAGCCACTGGGATAGGTGTCAAGTTGGATACATTGGGGAGTGTAGCAAGCATGACAACCAAGGAGATAAAAAATTTGTCAAACTGTTTTGTTCATCCCAAGTGACCCTTGATCACTTCTGGCTTATCACTTAGGCAAACTAGCCATGGAAGTATGTGCTATGATAGCTACGCTAGGGAGCGTAATAGGTAGAATAAGAGTGTAGCAGGACACTTAGAAAAATTTTCATGGGATTGCTACTAACACTTAGAAAAATCTTTCAAAATAGACCTCAATGTGTGTTATGCTGGATATGCTAGAGAGCATAACACTCACACTTAGAAAAAAATTACCAAGTTTTAATACTTGGACAAATTTTCTATCAAAGATGCAGAAGCCTAAACTTGGTGGTGTTTCATTAGCCCCTCTTTGTTGATGTTTGGAGGATTGGCCCAAGAAAAATTAATAAAGAATACAAAATACCACAGTGAACATGATACCAACACCACTCATTATTGTTTGATTAAACAACGCTTCACTGTGCTCGAGAGTGCTAAGGGAATATATGGTAGGGACTAGGTTAGGGAGATGGATTAAGGGGTAACAAGCAGGAGGGATATTCATTGTGCAAGTGGTTGTAGGATGCAACATTATGATCACTTGTTGCCAAAGCATGATCCCTCATTAAGTGCTTGTGAGGGAGTCAACATACAAAGATGGCCTACCCTTAGGATTTTGACCTCTTACTGGAGTGCTTATGAGATGGTCGATCTAGGGTTGGACCAATTATGAAATAGCAACTATGTTATTTTAATTGGACATTCATTTTGTCTCATTTTCTTTTGGTTTTGATTTTATTTTATTTGTCTTTCTCTTTTCGTTTTGCTTTACTTTCTTGTTTCTTTTTTTTTTTGAAAAATGTTTTGTTGCCAGGTGGACTATGCACCACTCAACAAAATTTTCTTAAAGGCAACCACATTGCATTTGTAGGATAGGTGTTTCCTCCTCAAGATGAGTTGTGTTACATTCATTTGGGGCTTTGACTAGCCCACAAAGGCTTCCCATGAGATGAGTTGCATTACATTTTTTATGGGTTCTACAATTGACTATAGGAAAGGTATCATGTGCATTAGAGAGGCTTGTAAGCAGTGTGGGAAGATGTAAGATCAAGAGGTAGAGGTTAATTGGCTATAGTAGGGTAGTAGGGATGTGCGCTCTTAAGTAGATTGGCAAGTCAAAGTGAACACATTAGAGCAATGTGATGACTTGCCATTGCGATGAAATGCACCCTTGAACGAGACCATCAAGGCTTCATCCTGCAAATGCAACATAGAGAAAATAAGAAAAAACAACCATACCATGTGAGATGAAGGTGAAGTCCTATTTACAAGGGCTACGAGTGCTATGTCAGTTGTAAATGCATGCAGTGTTTAAAGTAGAAAGTGTTGGCGACCGTTTGGGACGCGACCGTCAATGAGTGTCCTCGAATAGGATTTAGGTGCCTGCTGGTCTCTGGCTACACCAAGGCCCAGATACCTCCAAATAGACTCAGTAGTTAATGTGAGTATGTGTGTGTGCTGTTGCGTCGTGCAGTTGTGAGAAATGTAACGATTGCGTGTGTGTAAGCTACAAATGACTTACTTTTCAAGAGATTTAGCCAACTTTATCAAGTACTGTGAGTTATTGAAAGTTTCCTATTTTGTTCAACTACCTAGTCTACGCGGTCCTTATAATACCTGCTTGTAACAAGTAAAATTTTGCAAAAACATTTGAGCACAACTCCGCAATC
>MNCI01001768.1:382678-404144 GCA_015680685.1 Gnetum montanum | reverse complement strand
CATAACTCACAGGACCATGACAAAGAGGCTGAAATCTTTATTCTAGCAAGCCATCTTCCAAGAAATCTTCTTTACAAATCTTCCAAGTGTGAGACCCCTTGTGTGATGATGATGCTTCCTCGCCATCCTTTTATAGGGTTCAAAGGTAGGTAGGGAAGTTACAAATTTAAAAAAATATCTCACCTAACTTCTCTCCCAAGTCACTTAGCCAACCAATTAGAAAATTACTTATCCAACAAGTTAGGTGGTTTCTTGCCCAACAAGTTAGGTAAGTTACAACAATTTTGGGTGGTTTTTAGCCACAAAAAGAGATGAGGAAGTTGACAAGTGGCCTTGGTCATTAAAGTACAATATAAACAAAATACATAGGGATACAAGCTATAGTACTCCATACATATTTATCCCTTTGATTTTACTTCTTCCAAATGAGATGTCAAGTCTTCTGAATGATGTATAAGGAAGTTGCAATTTTCAAATATCCAAAAATATCTTCAATAACATCTCTCCTAACGTTCCTCTCAAGTAACCTGACTAACCAATTAGAAGATTACTTTCCCAACAAGCTAGGAGAAAGTTACGTAGTTATGAAGAGAAAATCTGCAACTGACAAGTGTTTACATCATACATGATACAAGAATTTGGCCTTTGCATATAATTTAAATACCTAGGTAAGTATCCAACAATTCAATAATTATTTTTGTGGCTATGTTTCATTTGTTAGAAATATAATTATTTGTAAAATTAACTTTATGAAACAGTAAATACGCTATCTTTGGGGGAGGGTAAATATTTTTCAAGTGTTAATGTTTTCCAACGTGGTTAACCGCGTTACTTTGCTTCCTCTGTGTGCGCTCCTTCCTTCTGCGATTTGCGTTTCTTCCTCCTCCGGACTGCTCCATCCGTTATTTTCCTTGCCACCGCTCTACGTCGGATTGGCCCAAGGTCACGATTGCCACTGTCGGTTTGTGGCTGACGTCGCCGAAACCTTGCCGCTGCTTTGCTACCGCCATCCCCGCGTCTCCCGCGTCTGCCATGGCTGCATCATCTATTGAACCCCAAAACATGATTGCAGTTTGAATAGCCTTTTTGCGGAGCTCGGCATCAGTTACTCATATCAACGGTGTAATAAATTGAATTTGAGAACCCCCTGCAATGGTGTCTTGCCCCTATTCGTGGGCAGCGTCCATGTCTGGCACATCCGTATTTTATTTGATAGTTTTTTGCTGGTAACCGTCCCAGATTGCAGGCATAGGCGTGGGCGTAGCAACCAGCTACGTTCTGACCCTGTTTCATTCATCCGCTGTACTCTTTGGCCAGGAGATTAAGTTCATTGCAGAAACAGAATAAAGAAACCCTTCGCGGAAAGCGTTTGACAAAATTTTAAGTGGAACATGAAGGTATTTCTGTCATTTTCTTGGCAACATTTTAGCAGCAAGCATCACTGCGTTTTTATTGCCATTGATACTACGTTTTTTCTCTTGGTGTTTAATCCTGTTTCTGACAGTATTTAGTAGCTGTTTCTTCTCAACACAGAGTTCATTTCCTCTGTTCTTTGGCTTTCATAATTCAGAAAACTTTCATCATTCTTGAAAACTCTTGGTTTACCAAAAGAACCACATCATTTTTGAATATTATTTATGCTTGATATATTTGTGGTCAAGCCCTGTATATTCCTTGTCTGCCACCGTTACTGAGCCAATCTAAGTTTGTAATGTGCTGCAATGCCCAATGTAAGGTAAAAATCAAATATGTGTTTATCATCATAAAACTCATCCGAATCTTAAACACCTATTTCATTTTTATTCTTCTTAAGCAAACTGAAACTCCTGCTCCATGTAGTGGCTGAAAATGTGCCAACAGAAAGGTTAGCGCAAGCGTTGGTGGTTGAAGGCTCCAAAAGCTCTAGCAGTTTCACTAGAAGTGAGAACCCAAGTATCTAAAGGTGATGGTGATGCAGGTGCTCAGGAGTTCTCACTAAATACAAGAGATAGAAAGCACAATAATATGATGAAGAATCACACTGCTAGATGCTCTTCTAAGCTTAGGAAATGGTAAAGCCCAAAGGATGGTAGTACTATGGCTGGGCCACAGTACCTTTGGTTCTTCGGCAAGTGATGTCGATGGTGAGAGCTCCAACCAAGATGATTGGAAATGGTGGTGGTAGCTCCAGAAGTTTAGTAAGATGCCAAAAGGAATCTTTGAAAGATCAACAAGATGTCAAGGATGGTGACATTTTAAATGTCCTAGATGGTTTTTCCTTGACAACATGAACTTCATTCTAGAATTGCAATGCCCCACCCCATCTTGCCCAAAAGGTGTGGGCAGGCAACAAAGGATTGGAAGTATTCATGCTTGCTTGTCTATAGAACTATGTGTGTTGAACTATGGATGTTGAACTGAAAATCTAGTTTTAAGTCTTGGTAGACCACATGCTATATTAGTTTAAGGTCCTAGAAAACTATTGTGCTAGTTTAATGTTGTAGAAGATAATGGATGGCTAGTTTAAGATCATAGCGGACCATGCTATGGGTACTAGTTTAACATCATAGCCCAAGGACATTTTGTGCTAGTTTAATGTCATAGCAGATGTTCTATGCTAGTTTAACATCATAGAAAACATTCACTTACCTTGCTTTGTCATTGGCATGATACTACATACTAGGTGTAGTATGGCTTTAGGTATGAGTGGTTAATTGGATTGGCAAACTCATTTCCATCTAGAGCAGTAAGCTTGAATGCTCGATTGTCAAAGGCCTTTATGACCAAGAAGGTCCCTTCCCAGTTAGTTGAGAATTTATCTACAGGCTCATGAATTGCCTTGAGGACTAGGTCCCACTTCTTGATTAGGCATTGGTGCTAATTGTGGCAATGTTTTTGCCATTACTTTTCATGGTACCACTCGATGTGATCAAGTGTTTGGATGCACTCCTCCTCTATATATTTGAGGTTAATGATTCTCAACTCATTATTCTAAACCTCATCAATGAAGCTCAAGAGGATCATACGGAGTGATGGGACCTATAATTTAAGAGGTAGCATTTCTTTAGATCCATACACAAGACTATATGGTGTCTTACCTATTGTTGTTCTACATGTCATATGGTAGACCCATAACATGTAGACTAGATATTCATGCCATTGTTGCTTACTATTACTGAGCATCCTCTTCAAAAGGCTAATGATGAATTTGTTTGTAGCCTCTACTTGACCATTCACCTGTGGGTAGTATGATGCTGAAAAGGAATGTTTAATGCTAAGGTGTTTAGAGAAGGCTTTAGTTTTTGCATTGCTACATTTTGGCCTGTTGTCTATGACTATAGTCATGGGTAGACCAAATTGGGTCACTATGTTCTCTAGAATGAATTTGCAGACTTGTTGTGATGTTTTCTTTCTGAGGGAAATGGTCTCAACCTACTTGGTAAAATATTTAGTTGTGATAATGATGAAGCTATGTCCTACAGAAGACTTAGGCGTTATGGATCCAATGATGTCCAACCACCAACATTGAAATGGCCAAGTGATCTGTGTAGTATGCAATTTAGTGGGTGGCATGTGCATTAGGCTACCATGTCGCTAACACACATCACATGTTCTAACATTGGAAATGCAATCAAACTCCATGTAAGGCCAACAATAGCCTAGACGTTTGATTTTTGTTGCCATTTCCCTGGGGCTATGTAGCCTCTACATAGTCCCTCATGGACTTGATCGATGATTGTTTACACTTCACTACTGCTAACGCAAGTTAACAGTATTCCATCATAGGGTCTACAAAACAAGGTGTTATCACCTACAAGGATGTATTTCTATGACCACTTTCATACTACATCCTTTTGGGTAGGGATTAAATTTTGTGGAGGCTCTCCCTGTTGGAGGTATGTCTTAATATCATCATACCACTCTTGAGCATTAGTTGTGCTTGTCACATCTATGGATGCAATGCAATGCTTGTTGTTTGAGTTATAGGTTTTGTATAATCCACTATCAAAGTAGGTAATGTAGAAAACATGTTGGGTGCTATGTTTAAGGCTAAAGTGGCTAATGTATTAGTAATGGTGTTTTCATTGTGGGGGATGTGTTGGACATCAACGGTTGCAAATTTTTTGACCAAGTGTTTTGCCAAATCACAATAAGGTTGTAAATTTTGTGCCTTGTAAGCATAAACCTATATAACTTGGTTGACAACAAGCTATGAATTGCCTCGGATTACTATGTTCAGGATTCCTAAATCATGAGCTTCTAAGACAGCTCTAAGAAGACCTTCATACTTCACCACATTATTTAAGCAAGGAAATGCAAAATGATATGCATAGGGTTATATCTCCCTAGAGGGAAATGTGATAACAGTAGCGGCACTACCACCTTGTATGGTTAAAGAACCATCAAAGTGTAAAATTGCTTCAAAGTTTGCAGGAACTTGACTTATGCTATTAACATGCTCATCTGGAAATTCCAAATCTATTGTTGCTTGATCATCTATGGGTGAAGCCATGAGTTCTATGGCTATTGCTTGACACTTTATGAATGCTTGTGCTATGTAGTGTAGGTCAAACTCCACAGTTATTGCCTTTCATCATGCAATTTGACTACTTTCATACATGTTTGTAGTAATCACCTAAAGTACATTACTTTTGTAGATAAAATTAAACTCACTACGAAAAAGATAGTGTCTCCATTTTTTGAGTGCAAAGACTAAGGAAAGATAGTTCTTCTCTACATTGTTTTATTTTTCCTCGTGGGCCACTAGTGCATGGCTTAAGTAGTAAACAGGGACCTCCGAGCCATTGTCTAGATTTTTGCAAACTAGAGAAGCAATGGACGTATTTAAGGTTGCAAGGTAAATGTAGAATGGATTATTCCCTTGTGGAGGATAGATTGTTGAAAGTTGAGGCAACTCTTTTTTGAGGTTGTCAAATGCCTCTTGGCATGAAGCTATCCACTCAAAGTGGATCCCCTTTTTAAGAAAATGTTGCATTGACTACAACTTATCAGTCAACTTGGCGATAAACCTACATATGAATTGTAATCTACCTTGTAACTTGTGTAGCTTCTGAAGGTTTTCCAGTGGCACTAATTTGGTTATAGCCTTAACCTTATTGGGGTCTACACATATACTTGCTTCTGATACTACAAAGCCTAGCATGCAACTAGTTTTGATGCCAAAGATGCACTTCTTAGGATTTAGCCTAAGGTCATATCTAAGGTAACGTTTGAGGACGTGATCCAATTCATTTGCATGGTCATCAGCTAACTTTGACTTAACTGCTATATCATCAATGTAGTCATTGAGCACGTCTAGTAGATAGTCACTAAAGATATATGTCATCCCACATTGGGAAGTTGCTCCTACATTCTTTAGTCCAATAAGCATCATTGTATAGTAAAACATGCCCGAAGAGATCATGAAGGTGGTGCTGAGCTAGTGATCTAGGTTGATTTGAATTTGGTTGTACCTTGAGAACCCATCCATAAAGAATAACAAGACATGACCAATCATAGTATTAATGAGTTGGTCAATACTAGGTAATGGGAAGTTATCTTTGATGGTTGCCTTGTTTAAGTCCCAGAAGTCTATGCAAATGCGTATGCTCTTATTTTTCTTAGGAACAATTGCAATGTTTAAAACCTAGTTAGTATAATCAACTACCCAAATGAAACCAGCTTTGTAAAGCTTAGTGATTTCATCATGAACTGCCAAGGCTACCTTAGGTTTGACTTTGTGAGTTTTTTATTTAATTGGTTTTATGCAAGGATCAAGGATAATGTTGTGTTGTATCATGTGAGGGTCCAAGCTCAGCATGTCCTCATAGAACCATGTAAACACCTTGACATTATCATTCAGAATTTTAGAGATTCTTTGTTTGATTTGAGGCTCTAACAAAGAACTAAATTTCAATGTCTTTGCCTTGCCTTTACATGTTACTACAAGGACTTCAATGAGAGGATCCTCGATTACATCACTTGCCTCTAGGTCTAGAGCTCTAACTACATGGTTTGGCTAGTCTAGAGATGTCTCTAAGGATGCTACATTTGCATCAAAAGTCATTGGTTCAAAGTTTAAGAGCTTAGTGTTTATGCATCTCATGGAATCGCCATAATGCCTAATCAAGGCTAAGGATGCATGAAGATGCTCATATGCATTCATTTTGCAATCTTGGGAAAAAATTCTACAAAATAACCAAAAAAATGTCAAGTTGCACCTATCTTAATATGGAAAAAATTCATAAAATAAGGAAGACAATGTCATGAAAATTTTCCTAATTACACAGTTTTCGAATCAAATAAGCAAGTACGTAAAGTAATTTTGGGAACTCAATTGCCATAAAATTGCTAGTTTAAGGTTATCGCAAATTGCAGTTTATGTGGGAAACATTGGTTTAAGAAAGGCTTGAAAGGTTTTAAACATGGGGCTAAGCTAGGCATTTATTGGGTAATTAGAAAAAATGCAAAAAATTTTCTAAGTATGGAGATACTAGAAAAGTAAAAAAAAAAATTTCTAACTCTAGGTGCTATTGCTCGTTTTGCGTTATGCATAGGACATGGTACAATCCTACGTTATGCATGAGACATGGGATAGGCCCTGGGAGGGTGATGTGTCCTTCAACCTAGATGGGTATAAATAGGGATTTTACCATAGTAAACCTATCATTTTCAAAGTTGAAGCAAACAATCACCAAGCATAGTGCGACTAGAGCAAAGGGAGATAGAGCGTAGTAACGATAGAGAGGAAGCTAGAGTGTAACAGAGAAGAAGAAAGTAGCAACGTAATAATCAATCATGATGCATCATAGTGAACCCCAACATCCTAGCCTCACCAATTTGGATGAAGGAGAGCACACACTGAGGCACCTTCCCAAGGTGCACATAGAAGACCACATGAAGACACCATTGGCTAGGTAAGGCATTATGCTCTCCCTTTGTGATTTCTATTTTTCTTCTTCTTCTTTAGGGGTTTCTGGGGTTTTGAGGGTAGCTTTCCTTAGGAAAGGACCACCACCACTACCTCAACTGCCTTGAGTCATAGCCAAAGGAGGGAATGCATGTAGTACATTTTTATATTTCAGTTTTTGATTTTTTGTGTTGAGGGTTTGACATCTTGTGTGCAACATAGGATAGGGGTTTTCTTGGCATCATGCACATGATGTGGGACAAGTGTTTGGGGCATTTTTTGATGTCCCACATGTGATGTGAGATAGGCACTTTTTTTGGCATCACATGGGTAACATGGGATAGGCTTTTTTTTTGGCATCCTGCACATGACACGGGATAGGGCTTTTCCAAGATGACTTGAAAGCAAATGTAAAGCATGATGCTCCAGGCAGGACGACTGTGAGGGTCACGACTATCACACTAGGGTACATTCCTGAGAGTGTAACAAAAGTTAAATTTTTTTTATGATTTTTTGGTGTCATGCTCTATAGACAACGTAGTCAATAGGTTACACTCTACAATGAGTGTATCCTACAGTTTGAAAATTTTTTTTACAGTTAGAAATTTTTGTGGTTCTTATGATTGACAAAGAGCATAGCCAACATTTTGAAAAATTTTGTAGTTGTTATGCTTAGCAAGGAGCATAACCAACACTTAGACCTTTTTTTCTAATTTTGAGGGTTATGCTCTATAGGGAGCATAACCAACACTTAGTGAATTTTTTTTGATATTTTCAAAATCATGTTTGTAAATATGCAACGTAGATGTTAGTGTTGTGCCCTATTGGGGACTAGGCATGTTAGATGGGTATATCAACGTCCCTTTCCCATGGGGCTTGGTAGGAAAGTTAAGATTTTTCTTAATATGTTAAGTCTAAAATTTTTTTATGTGTGTTTTATTTTCATATCCAATGCTAACATTCTATTCTTGTCACTATTTTGGCTACAGGGTATTGTTAAAACCCATCCTCATCGTAGTTGAGTTGGTGGGCATCTTGTACTACATGAGTGAGCTTGTACCATATGTGCCTACACCAGACACATGTGTGGGCCACCACGCAATATGGTTTAGGTCAAGAGCGATAGAATTCCTAGAATTTTTTCTCCACCACTTTAGTGTGATGATATGGTCACACTTGGCAATTGAAGCAATGAGCATCATAACAGAAACACTATTGCCTGGGGCAAACTAAGGCATCTTAAGGTTCATATCTGATGAGCCTATTGGCAATGAAGGAGTAGGGAGTTTAGGCCTAAGCTGCAAGGGCCTTAGGCATTTGTCCAGGTTCTAGGAGATGCCAAAATTTTAGTGTTATAATAAGAACAACACTTTATTTATTTCCTGACACATAGACACTCTTTTCCAAAACCCACCTAGGATAATGTATTGTGCTAGAGGGTGAGTCCTTTTACAATTTCTTGTACTACCTATTAGATTGTTACTTAAGATGCTAATCACTCATGTTCATTGCTAGGTTTACCATTGACATAGATGGCCTCCATGATGAAGAGGGGGCATTGAATTTGACCCTTACTATCCTACAGGAATTTTCAACTTGTGAGAATGTTCATGATGCAATGATAGGGTAGATTGGGGTAGACCTAGCAGAACTCCCTCATTGATATTCTAAGTCTTACAAGAGGTGTCAGACTCTTGGCTTATTAGACACTAAGTGGAAAACCGACATACCTAGCATGGAGGAAGTTTTAACCCCACTACCACCATCCTGCACACCATTCATGCCACGTGAGTCATGTGTCACTCATTTTTACATGTTTTCTACTTTATTTTTCTCATGTCGCTAATTTTACCCTAGCTTATTATAGCCATGGTTAGGTCTGAAGAAGTCATGATGGTTGCCACAAGTCACACTAAGGCCACTCTCATCTTTAAATATGGTGAGGTTAAGAGTTCACAGTGTTGGTTGTGTTATGAGGCCCCAATAGAGATAGCGAAGAATCTTTAGCAGGCTGGCCTCACAGACCTTTTCTTGGCCATTAGTCTAGGTGTTCCAGTGGCCGAAGTGATTATTGTGATTAACTCCTTTATTGAGAGCATCAATCGCTTTAGCACATGAGCTCATAATGTATGGGTAACCTTTAAAATCATGGATGAATTATTTGCAAATCTCTTTGGCATTCCCTTTGAGGGCCTACCAGTTGCTGAAAAGATCAACAAAAACCTAGACCATAGAGGGGACATTGAAGAGTGGTTGGGCACTTCCAAGGTTTGTAAAAGAATACCAGTTAAGGAGGTGAGGGTACCCATGGTCCACCACCTCTACCCAGTCTTCCAAGCTTATGCATTTCCAAAATTTCTTTCCTAAGGAAAGATTCTTGGGGTTGAGAAAGATTAGGTGATGAGGTATGTAATAGAGGAGGGGATGTGGTATAACTGGGCCTCTCACCCTGCCAATAGCCTACGTGTTGAAATTGTTAGGTTGTGACAAAACCTTTAAGCACAATCACACATGCACTTTGCATTCTTGATAGCATACCTACAAAGATTTACAGAGTTTTTGGTGATTCGTGAAAATAGACTATGGATGGTACAAGACCGCAATCAAATCTCTAGGCCATAGATTTTTCACATGTTCAACATTATGCGGCCATAAGATTCTCCAAAGGTAATTAGCAAGTTTTTTTGGTAACAACTAAAGGTAATGTGAGATGATCCTACCGCACATGTGATAGTGTGAAGGAGGCCCACTAACCAACACTAGAAATGTAGTGAGAGGGGCATGACTCATTACTGAGATAGTGAGATCATCTAAAATAAAGATCAAGAAACCATGCCCCACTAAGGAGCTTGTGTGTGAAGTAGAGGAGGGTGGGAAAAAGCTGTGGTTTAAGCTTCATGATGTGCGCTCAGGAATTACAGGTAAGTATGCATCATTAGCTACTGTTGTAATGTGTCATGCTATATTATACTTATTATTGATAATTCTAAAGCTAAGTTGTGTGATACAAGCAGGAGGACCCTTGCAGTGGTAATGGAGCCTGTAGAGGATGATGTCCCTCAACTTGAAGGACAAATGATAGATGAAGAGGAGCAGAAAGCTGCCAAAGTGCTAAGGAAACTCAAAGAAGAAGGGTTGCAATTTGAAGGGGTGAGTTTGAAAATTTATTTAATGATGTGCAAATGGATGATCCCCCCACTCTCACACCTAAGGGCTTGTTGGGTAGGAGATTTACATTTCCATCTTTCTCCTTTTTTTGTATTTATTATTATTATTATTTCTTTTGTTGTTCTCCTCTTTTTTTTCAGCTCTTACACCCTTGGCTATTATGTTGTAGTTGTTGGTGTTTCCGCTGAACGTCCAGCATCCACATCCACCTTCAGCATGTAACCATGGATGGAGGCTCCAAATAAGTTTGCCTTCATGCAAGGCATGGTGGATGACATGATAAATTTCATACAACAAACAAACCTTGAGATTGGTATGCCTATTTTTATTATTTATTATTTTTTGCTAATTTTCTTGCTTGTTTTGTAGCTAACGTTGTCTTTGCTTGTTATGTATTAAAAGGTTCACAACTTAAGTGGGACCCAAACAAGGCAGTCTAGGTTGGTACAGTGCCTGAGTTCCCTCCCCTCCCCCCCTAAAGTGGGGAAAGTTCCTTGCCATGTGTATGAAAAGGCAAGAAAATGTGTGTTGTACTCTGCGAGAGCATTGTGGGAGTGCAAGTGTGTTAACAAGCACTTGTGAAAATGGGTGCAAGAGCTTTAGAAAAATGAAGTAAGCCAGGAGGTAAATTTGAAGGACTTTTAGTCCTGCTATGACTTCCTAATGGCATGTGATAAACAAAATGGTAGCTAGCACATAGCCAAAATTAATTTTGCTAGGTATTGGTTAGCTGTTTGGGGAAAGAACAAAGCTACCCATGAGGTGATAGAGCAACGATTGCAAATGGCCCTATTAACAAGGAAAAATCAAGACTGGAAGGATTATAGTATGAAAGTGTATGAGTGAGGCTAGACTCAAAATAATCATAAGTACCACTACAAGAAAGAACACAAAGCCTACCATAAAAATTATAGAGATGAGTCCATGAAGCATTGTTATCGAGAGATATTTCTTGATGCAATCGATGCAACACAAGCTTATGAACTATTTGCAAGCAATGTAGTGGTAAGTGGAACCCTAGAGAGATAGATCACTATACCTTCTAGAGAGGTTACTTCTGCTAGACTTTCATCAAGGCCACCCTCATGAATAGTTATATAAAAATGGAAAACCCTCACAGGTATTGACCTTCGTGAGGAGGACTAGACACAATTACTGGTGGACAAAAGCCTCTAATGCCTGGAGGCAGTCCTTCACAAGATGCCCCAGACATGAATGCAAGCCCTTCTCAGGTTGGTCTAGTTTGCATTATTTTTATTTTATTGCAATGTTACATGTTACCTTATTTTTTTTCTAATTTATTATTTTATTTTTATTCAATGTAGGTTCTGGGTGATGGCATAGGAACCAGCAGAGAAGGGAATGAAGAGGAAGAAGAAGAGCCCTAACCTCCACTAAACACTACAACCTAAGATTCCTAAAATGTAGCCCTGCTATTGGGCAATTTTGCATTTTTGAAAATTTTATTAATGCATGCAAACTTAAACTATATACCTTATTGATAATTTAATGAAATATAACAATTATTTTCTTGTCATTTTGTTGTATTTTATGTAATTTTGTTGTAATTTTAACTTGTGATTTGATTGATGCAATTAGGCCCCTTGTGGACCCATGCTAGTTTAAGGCCATGGTAAAAGGGCCATCACTAATTTAAGGTTGTTTTGGGCTATCATGTAGGAAGGAAGTACATTGCTAGTTTTAGGCCTTAGCTGGCCATATGGTAGTTTAAGGCCTTTCTGAGCCATGCAATAGTTTAAGGCCTTTCTGGGACATCAAAGTTTTCTTTTTATTTATTTTTATTTTTTTAAGAACAAAAAAGGCTAAATGAAATCACATAAACTAAAGAAATGAGATAACTAATGCAAGATGTAAACAACAATGGAATCGTAACTATATAGGCAAAGAACAATGAGATATGCAGGTGAACTAAGGGCATGCCTTAGTCATGTAGTTGTTTTCTAACTTGATGTGTGTTAGGAGGCACGTAAGGCCTAGGAGGTACAAGACGGTATCTTCCTAGACCTTCGTCTATTGCACAAATAAGTAGCTTTTCCTAGAGAGCTCCCTCATGGAGATCGCTTGCTTTGCTTGGTTGTTTAGGATCAGCTGAACAACATTGACTTTTACCTTGAATAAGTGGTGCATCTTCAAAGAACTCTACCTTTGACCCTTGTTCAATATCTACATTTTTGATGGTTAGGGGGGGGGGGGGTGCTACATTGTCACCATAGATCACCACCTTTCCACCCTCATAGGGCAAGTGGATCATTTGGTGAATAGGTGAAGAAATATCCTATAGCTAGGCTAGCCAAGACCTCCCTAGGATCAGGTTGAATCTAGGCATTTCTTCAACTACAATGAAGTCAGTGTTAGTGGGAAATTTCTCCCCTACCACAAAAGCAATTATGATTGTTCCTTTTATAACAACATGTGCTTCATTAAAAGATTTCAAGCACGTTGTTGTTGTTAGCCTGATTTGGTCCACTAGGTTAAGCTTGTCAATGATAGGGAATGAAATGATATTAGTTGCTACACTATCATCGATGTGTACCCTAAAAATTTTATATTGGCATACATGAATTGTTATAAACATGGGTGCATTAGTCACCTAACCATTTTCAGGATCAACCTTGATTGCCTCATCACAAAATGTCAAGGGTGTTGACCTTGACTTTTGAGTTATGGGTGAAAACATTATAGTGTGAATGGCCTTTTTGTCTACTCGAACATATTCCATAAGTAAAATGGATGTTTGCATGTGAACCAATGACTAGTAATGAGCAAAAGAGGTCAGTATCAAGTCATACAGGCTCAAATTTATGTTCTTTTATTTGAAATCCTATTTAGCTTGTGCCAGCATGTCCAAGAAATCTTTTCCACCATCTATTTTCTTAGTGGCTTTTATCTCCTCCATGCATCCCAAGAGATGAATCTCCTAGGGAGGAGATTTAACCTTTGGTTGTGTAGTAGGCTTTTAAGCCTTAGTGCTTATCTGTCAGCTGTTTGCATTGCATTGGTAGTTTGATATGATGAGGTCATGGGGATGGCTAACAAGGGGGTGGGCATAGAAGAACGTAGCTCCATGCATTTCCTAATCATTTTGTCAGCAAGACACTCATTATGTCTCATAGGGTATGATTTTGAGTAGGCAGGATATGACATAGTTCCCATCACTGGACTAGAGGTAGGTGGGGATCTGCAAATATGGCATCCTAATGATAAAAGGTATTTGGGTTACTATCTTCATTACATGTTGCAGGTCCCAATCACGAAGGATGTCATGGGCACCCAAGGTATCACTTTAATGACAAAAGGGGATTGTGGCCTAGTCAATGTTGAGCCCCTAGCGTCACCAAAGGGCACACTAACTATAAATGGTTCACGTGCCAGTTCCACATTGTCATCAACGTTGATAACATTGACGATGTAACTTGCATTGCTAGCATTGAGAGGGTCCTTATAGAGCTTCATCGATTGATTTTCTAGTTGTACAAGATTGCCCTCATCAAGGACCATTTTTCCTTGATCAATTATGCATTGAATGTTGTCTTTTAACGTTAAATAGTAGTCTGTGTCATGGCCATGTAACTGATGATAGTCACATAATTGGTCTAATGTAAAGTTTTTAGGGATCAGGGGCTCATTTGGCATAGCTACAAAAATTTTTCTAAGGATATCATAGTACCTCTCATGGCATTTTCAAGCATCCTTAGACATTTGTTTGTGTTGGATGTGCCTAGCACTAAGCAATTGATCCAAGAGCTTAGATAGTTTAATGGGTAAGGAGGTATACTTTGAGTGATCCTTGCATTCAAAGTTTGACCTTTGGGGAGTTTGCCCCATGACCATCAATGGTGCGGGTTGGTTGGTTCGTGTAGTGCTAGAACCTAACACCTTATTGTGTTGGCTAGTGGTTTAGGCACCTTGGCTACTAGCTTAGTGTTGTTGGGTTTGGCCTCATCAACCACAACTACAATAGTTATTATCACCTTCCCCTTTTCTGTATCCTTTTTTGTATGTGCATTTTTATAGGCCACATAGGCTAAGACCTTACTAGCTTCCACTGCATCTTGTATGCTCTTCGTTTGAGAAAAAGCTTGGCTAAGAAAGCACAGGGCTAAGTAGTATAGTTTTGATTTGATAAACTCATTTGTTGTGCCCTTAAAGATAGCTAGAAGGTGATTTTTTACTATTGACTAACAAATTTCATTAAGGAAAGTGTTTCAACATTGTATGAATTTCTGTACTATCTCTAGCACTCCTTATTTGACGTTCATTAATTGGTCTAGTGTGGCTTCGAGCTTTAAGTTATACTTGAAACAAGTTATAAACTGGCTAAGTAGCTTCTCCGAAGTTGAGATGGAAGCTCTAGGGAGCACATGGTACCAATCAAGAGCTTTGTTAATCAAGGAAATGGCAAAGACACGAATGGTTGCATATGGCCATGCTTACAAAAGAAGGCATTCAGAATGCAAAGTTACCAGGTGGGTGTTGGGGTCCCCCTTACTATTGTATTTTGTGAATTGATGAAGTTGGAACCCAAGAAGAGTTAACGCTGGGACCATAGGACTGATGTGGTCATCTTGATAGAAGTCCATCACATGGATTATTTCTAAATTGGGCGCTTTAAGTTCCCTAACCTCCTCTGTGAGAGTTTGAATGAGTTGAAATGCTTGGTCCAAACTTGGGATGTCATAAAAAATTGTGCTGGTTGTGCTACTTGTGGTGCTATCAGAGCAGCCCACAGCCCTATTGTAGGTTATGCTACCATAGGGGATGCTTGTTGAGTTTAATATTGCATGTATTATGGGATGTGCAACAGTTGTGCCATAGGAATAGAGGTCACAACTCACTACACAATTGTGGCTTAGGCTATTGTCGAAGGTGCTACTGAGATGGCTAGTATGAAGGGCACATGACTTGTCTGTAGCTAAGATATGGGCATTTTGTGCACATACGATAGTGTCAGCATAAAAAATGCTAGCAGGGAAGGATGCATAGACTGGGAGGAGATGATAAAGAAGAAAGTGGTGGAAGGTCCTACACTTTGCTGTGCATGTAATTCTTGGTGGCTAGCTACAACTAGTGTGGAGTTGGCTAGTAGAAGTGTCACCGCTACCTCAAAGAAGGTAGATGACTATGACTGGCATGGCATAGAAGTAGAGGCAAGTTGTCAGATAGAGGCATAAAATAGAACATGACTATTTGGTTGGGACTTAAAATCCTCTTTCCCATCCTATAGGGGCTTGTCATAGTTTGATATCACATCTTGATCTTTCAACCCACTTACCATAATGATTTTGAAACACCCCAAAATTCGAAGGCATGCCTGCTTCACCAAACCTTTGCAATTCACGCAACGTTACGGTAATTCTTCAAGAGATGGATGCTTTGATGTTTAGACTATCTAGTTTGGCAAGTTTTCTAAGATAAGGATTCTTGCTATGCTACGCTACACCATGTAGCATAGAAAAATTCAGAAAATGTTTGCAGAAACATAGTGCTATGCTATGCAGCATAGCACAACATAGCAAAAGCTAGACAACCAGTCCCCTTGCTCAAGTTCAAGTCCTTCGGCAATGTCTCCGTCTGTCAGAAAGTGGCGAACTTGGCCAAAATTACATCATGTTTGCTGCTACTCTACGTTAAGCTACATGGCGCAGCGAGGTGTAGCAATTCTGTAGAAGTGACAGAGGGCATCTTGAAGGGTAGGATTAGCAAGTTCGTAAGTTTCGTAGTGCAAAAGACAAAGTTTGTAGATGGGTGATGTTTTTTGCGACTATGGCCAGTTACTATGCTATGATATGCTAAGTAGCGTAGTGTAGCATAGCAAAAATGTGAAAAATAGTTAGCACATTCCAAAGGTTTCTAACGCATGTAGTAGGACACAACGCAAGTTTCTCGCTTCAAACTGGCAGCTATGCTACGCTACGCTACGTAGCGTAACATAGCGTAAAAAATTGCTACGCCATGCCAAACATGCTACACTACAAGGCATAGAAAAACATGACAAGCGGTTATGCGACATCAATGCACCTCACCTAATTACACTGTTACTTTGACAGTGCAATTACGACATGCCAAGCTCATAATTACAGCATGGTAGGCTTGCCCAATGATCATGCAGGCACGTGCAGCATAGACAGGTCAGCATAAGCCCAGGGCACGTGGTGTTCAAACCGTTTCTTTCGCACACCCTTGGTCCTATAAATACCCCAATGAGTGATGCTTAAAGCCTCTCTAGCTTCTCTTTAGCTAGGTTTTCTCTCTGTGGCATTTTAGCTATTGGCACTCATGCTCTCTTTTGGGAACTTTCAGGTTTAGATTTTTTGAGCAATTTAGTCGACTAACAATTTTGTTGGCTGATGAGCAAAAAGTTGGCATTGTAACTTCAAGCATTGTAAGCTTCCTATTTTGACATTGTAAATAGTTAGCATTCTTAGTTAGCATTTCATTCTGCTCTTTCTTACCACCTTGGTAGCACTTTGCATTGTTGACGACTAAGCCTGTGTTCAAACACATAGCCATCTCGCTCTACATGTCTTGGTTACTCTCGGGATCTCTGCACCCCCCGACGTTGTGCAACCAATTGTATTAATCTTGACAGAGTGAGGTTATAGCTTCGAAGTGGTGCATTTTTCTAACTACATTTTTACATTATCACTTGTTTACTATTGCATTTTACATTATTTTCTGTTTCTCTTGCATTTAAGCATTCCTTTGCGTTAGTAGTCTCATTTTCAAATTACATATTACAGAAGGTTATATAGACACCGACTAAGTCCCTGTCTAATCGACCAGACTGTTCAGGGCTCCCCATTTTTGTCCCCTCCAACATGGCCCTCCCGCAGAAATGGGGTTAAGATTTTCAGCAGCTGACGTCCTGTCAGCATTTTTCTAGTTGCTGATGTTTTCAGTCACTACAGTTTTTCTGGCACTAGAAGGAGGATCTTTTGGTGCCTTTTCCACATGTCACAGTAGTCGTGTAAGCCGTCTGCACCTTGATATGCATTAGTGTAAACTTGACACCCATCTATGGTTGTTTATGCATTGTCAAGTGTAGATCAATCATCTCAATAGTTCTTTGGGAATCCTACAAGACATAAAGCCTCCAGTTGCCAACTGACTTGCCTATCTTATGCTAGTCTTGCATGCATTCTATACCCTATCATGCACTAGTGTAAACGTGACATCCTTTTGCAGTTGTTTACGCGTCGTGTGGTACAGATCGGTCACCTTGACGGTTCCTCGGGAGCCCTGCAAGACATAAAGACTTTTTGATTACTTGCCAACTTCTTTGCTCTTTTCGTTTGCAAAACTGCTTAGCTATTGAAATTCTTTGCTTTTTTCTCCATTCCCAAAACTACCTAGCTTAATAACAATGACTTCTAAAACTACTGCTACTAATGCCCTCAATGTTGAGGTTCCCATCACGGTTCAAGGCATCACTGGTGTCAAACAACCGCTAAACCCAATGCTGGAAACACGTTGATCCCTAAGGATCCAAAACCAAGGACCTGAGGGCTTGGCCCAACAACATGAGCACTATAACTTCCTGTGTGCAAAGGTTCAGGCAAACCTGCCTTTGGAAGTACACAAATTCAAAGGCAAACATGGCTTTGAGTTTGCTTACTATGACAAGAAGGAGTTTGTTCCCACTCCCGACACTTCCACACCTTTGACACAAACAAACCAAATGCTTCTAGACCAACTAATCTAGTTGGCTAGGCTTAAGGAGCAACAAGACACAACATCCAACTAAGATGATGCTTTTCAGGATGGACAGGAGGAACTTGATTCCCAATCCAACAAGGGAGATCAAGCCAACCCCATTCCCATCCCTCCTTCCTAGTCCTTCTAGGCCAATCCATTGTCTATCACCACTCCCTTTGTCATCATGCCTATGCTCTCGTTGCCTACAACTACAACCACAATGGGTAGCCATGTTACCTTCCTGGCATATCAATGCCCTTATTCTCCTATTTCATTTGCAGCAACTATGCCTCTACAAATTGTTCAACAGCCCATTCCCGTAGCACATCACACATCAATCGTGGCTACCTTGTTGCATGTTCATACTGTAACTACTTCGCAGTCGCATGCAACTTCCATGTTAATTCCTATGTTCATATCTATTCCACCCACTATGGTGGGCCTAGGCCAGTCCATGTGGTGGACCCCATTCACTTCTTCACCTATTCCACAATTTTTGCAAATGTCTCATTATGTTCACCCTCAGACGTACCAAACCCCGCAAATGGTACAACCTAACATAGGGCTATGGTCTATTCTACCGGTGACACAAGTAGTCTATCCAGTGGCTCAAACCATAATTGCTACTTCAACAACACCACCTACTAGGTGGTGGTCAGCGCAAGTAGCACCGTTCGCGGGGGCTATCCCAATAGTACCGCTGATGGGTCAAGCCGTAACCCCTGTCGTTCCACAGGTGGGGGCTGCCTCAGTAGTTCCCCAGCTGCCCACACCATCGCAAGGTTTGGATCAAGTGTTCCAGCTTATCCAAACTCTCACCAAGGAAATAAAGCACCTCAAAGTTGTTGGGTCTAACATGGTACAAGTCATGGACTTTTATCAGGATGACCCCATTAGCCCTGCAATCCTTCTTTGACATTACCCCTAGGGATGTCTCTCCCACACTTCACAAAATATGATGGGAAGGGGGATCCCAACACACATCTAGTTACCTTTAGATCTGAATCCCTTCTATTGCAACAGTGGCCACACATGATTATTCATGTCTTTGCCATGTCCCTAGCCAAGAAAGCCTTAGATTAGTATCACACGCTACCACGCTCATCCATTTCAACTCTAGAAGAGCTTTTGACCCAGTTTGTGACATGCTTCAAGTATAACTAGAAGGTAGAAACCACGCTGGACCAGCTAATGAGCATGAAGCAGGAGCCTCTAGAACTAGTCTAGAAATTCATGCAGCGTTGGAGCGTGACCCTTAACGAAATCCACAAGTGCATCACGGAGGCCCACTTGTTGGCTATCTTTAAGGGTGTAGTGAATGACTTTATCAAGTCTAAACTGTACTACCTCACCCCTCACACTCTTAGTCAATCCTCTGCTCAGACTAAGAGTATACAAGATGCGACTGAGGCAAGCAAATTCCCAGCCTACATTGCTTACAAAAACACCTTCATAAAGAAGGACAAGGGTAAGGCCCCAACAACCACAGTGGCTGCTGTGGCAATCGAGGCTAAGCCCATACCTAGTAACAATGGTAACAAGGGCAACAAGAAACTAGTCGTACCCACAGCTAACCCTATGCCCAAGCAGGGTAATGCACCACAACCTCCAATTTGAACACCTGAGACATCTGCGCAACCCAAATTGAACTTTGAGCGTAAAGATTGTTCAAAGTACACCCAGTTGCCTCTTAAGCCTTCAGAACTTCTGAAGCAGCTATTGGCAATGGGGCACATGCAATACAAGCAGATGTCGAAAGAAGCAAGCAGGGGACATCAATGCTACTACGAGCTCCTTAGGAACCCCTCTTTGGCCCTGCCCAATGAGCCCCCAGTTCCTAAGGGTTTCCAGCTGGACAGGTTTTGTGACTATCACTAACAGTGTGGTGACAACACGGATTACTATCTAGCATTGCAGGATGACATCCAGAGATTGATCAACTAGGGAAAACTGGTGTTCGATGAAAGCAACCCAGTACATCTTGAAAACCAATCTATGCATGTCTACATAGATCCCCTCAACGCTAACAATGCCAGTTATGTCATCAATGCCATTGGCATTGATAGTGATCCTAGGCCATTGTAGCAGCCATTTGTGCTCCATGTGCCTCAACATAGTGCACCAGCACCATGAGCAGCTAATCAAAGCTCGCAATAGTCGTTCATCCTAAGAGTCCCTCCACGGGCATCCATCTCTGCACCACCTGTTAACGAAACTGCGCTACTTCACCCGCGAACACCATTAGCTCCTTTCATCATTAGGGGGCCAACTCATTCGATAACCCCCACCCGGCATAAAATAGCTGAACAACCTTCTCGTCCTAAAAAATGGGAAGTGTGTTTCACAGGCGAGAGATCGAGAGGAGGTACCACCTCTGGTACTTCCAAGCCTACATCTTCGCCCCCTACATATGCACCCTTGTCACCAAAGATGAACATTTCTATAACCACATAGTCCATGCTGCCCTACCAAAAAGGGTCTGAACCTAGATCCAAAGTTGTCCCTCCTCAAGAAATTCATCTTCTGGGATGAATCAAAGAGGAGAAAAATGTTAAATAGGGGGCCGGGACAGACCATCTGGATGTCCTCACTCAGGTCAAGCAAGCTCTAAAATAGAAAAACACTACACTGAGCTTGTACGACCTAATCATGACATCTGTCCCCCACCATGAGGCTCTAATTCGCATGTTGACAGCAATTCTGGTCAACAAAGACATGCCAGTGGAAGAGGAAATGATCCACTTGGTCATGCTTCCCTCTGCACCCATAGAGTCTGAGCCATCCTAATTGACTTTTAGCGACAACGCCATTAGGGAAGATCTTGAGAGGGTTTAGGTGACCATGGCATCCCTTTTCATCAAAATTCAGGTCGGTCAACACCAGATCCAAAGGGTACACATTGATGATGGGGCTGCCATGAATATCATCCCCTTCCCTATTGTGGACAAGTTGGGCTTGGTTGACCAAATCAAACCCACAACAATGTCATGCCTGAGGTTGTTCAACGGGGCACACATCCTAGTGAAGGGCACAGTTCACATAGACTTCATAGTGGGGGACCAGTTCCCCACAAATGAAACATTCATCGTAGTCAAGGAAATGCCTAGGTTTAACCTAATCTTGGGGAGATCATGGTTGGCACAACTTAGGGCTGTCTCCTCACCTATACACCAGGAAATCCACCTACCATACGCAAGCAGGGAGGCGGTGATGCATGATGACAAAGTAGTAGCACAAGCTATCGGTAACATAGACATGGAGCAAAGCTCAGAGATCATAACCTCTGAGAATGAAGTGCCTGCTCACGCACACATTAACCATCCAACAGGAGAATCGGCTCAGAAAGTTGGTTACCAAAATGAAAGCACATGGGTTGAGTTACCCTTCCAAGCAGGGGACACTGATGTGAACGAGTGCCTTGGCAAAACACCTCAGCCTTACATTCCACTCAACCCACGGTGGGTCAAGAGGTAGCTATGCATACCGTAGCAACCCCACTACTTCCTGCCTAGTTGCCATCCCTTGTACATTCGCCACTCTTTGCTTTGTTAACATACCATCTTTTTAGCATGTTACACTATGGCCCGAAATGACCTAAAACTATGTTGCGTTATGGCTCAAAACGACCTAAAACTATGTTGTGCTATGGCTTAAAATGACCTAAAACTATGTTGCACTATGGCCTAAAATGGC
>MNCI01001768.1:274760-382444 GCA_015680685.1 Gnetum montanum | reverse complement strand
TCAAAAAAAAATCCCATGCTATCATGGGTTGTCTCTATTCACATCATCTTTGCCATTCGTCCCTACATCATTTCCTTTTGCATCACCTTCCCCTGCGTTGCCCTCTACCGATTCTTCATTTCCTCCCTCTATAGGCCCTGTGCCCTCATCTAGAGCCTACATCGTAGGAGTGAAGTGGTCAGCTAGGGCAACAAACACAAACTACAATAGAGCATAAGCATTAACACAGTAGAAAGCAACTAACCTAATAAGGGCCTACGCCCGTCTCAAAGGGTATCCGGTCTAAACCGAGCCTGAGACGATGCTAGACCTCCTCTGCCGTGATGTCCACCCAATGCCTGTTACTTGGTTCAGTGTTCGCAGTAGCTCTCTTCCTTTTAGTAGTTGTCCACCTTGGTGGTCTTGGGGAAAAGGAGATAGTTGCAGTGTCTCCTGTGGGAAGGTCCACTTTTAGGTCAGGAAATTCCGTAAGCTTTATCTGCTTTTTGAACTTGGCATAGGCCTCAAAAGCGTCAATGGCATTTATGAATGCTTTATACGTAAACGTCTCCATAGCAATGTCCCTGTACAGTTTACAATGAGTGGCATTTTCTTGTTTATGAATGTGTTTATGGTTTTTCTGGGACTGCCCCCATTCGTAAACCTTAGCGCTAAAGTATTTTAGATCCTGACACTTCTGGGTTAGCAAGTCCATTTGCATCCACTGTTTGATTATCTCGTGAGTGGCTTCAACGTTATAATGCATGAAAGTCCAAAATCTAGTGTAGTCTATCACAATCATGTGCCAGTCCTCATTATTAGTGTCACGAGCTATGAGGAACTTGTTCCTTGACATAAGATCCTCCACCTAGGCGACCAGGTCAGCCTCTCTTTGCTTAGCTCTTTGGACCCATTTCCATAGGTCCTCATTGACATGCTTATACTCTCACAAGAAGCATGCCAAGTGCAAAATGCATTTACAAGCCTCATTGTATGTGCGATAAGACACCTCGGTCACTTCAGGTGGGAATGTAGGCATGGCACCGACCTTCAAAGGTTGTGCCGAGTCCCATTTGAGTTGAGAGGTTGCCATGACATAAAGAGCATAACAATCACGTTAGCATAGCAATATTTGCAAACTCAAAAAATTTTAGCATAACATAAGGGCATCTAATACTACTACTTACCTGCATCAAGGTTCGCTTACTGGAGGTGGTTTATCTTGTTGTCAACGTTTCCATGCACGAACGTAAACTTGTCAGGGATCTTAGCCCATGATTCTGCACGAATCGGAGGGGGTCCTACAACATCAATAGTGGAACCTGTTACATAACTAATCATATCAGAAATGGATAAAATAGGCTATGAAAAAGCAGATATATTATCAAACTCACCAACGTCCGATTGTAGTCTCCCTTCTAGCTGATGCAAGACAATGGCGGTAGCCTTGGCAGAGGTCCCTGCTAAATTTGTAAGGACCTCTTCCTCATGCACTGGTGCCTTTCCTTTTGAGAGACCATCATCTCTTTTATTTAAAGGAGACTCTTCTTCATCTCCAAAAATGCCCTCCTCATTGGTAGGAGGATTCTCCCTAATGACAAGAGCCCCTACCTTAGCGGCGGGAGCTCCCTTCTTCTTGACCAGGGCCCTTTCTTGCAAGACTAGGACCTTCATGTCTTTATTTGTTACCCCCACCTTAGGGGCCAACACCTCTTTGTTGCCTTCTTATTCTTCTTCTTCTTTCTCTACCAGCAAAGAAACATGTTTGCATTAGTACAAAACAAGTTAGCCTAGAGCAGGTGCTATGCTATGCTACGTCGCCTAGCGTAGTAGACAATGACAAAGTAAGCATTGAACAAAAGCGTTTAACAATGGGGGGTTGCATCCTTTGTAGTTTAAGTCATAGGCTTTGCCTCTCCTCCTCCTCCATGTGAAGGGTTTCCTTAGTTGGAGGAGGCCTCTTCCGCTACAACTTTTTGGGCATAGTCTCAGCTATGAAAAGTTCCCCTCACGACATGCTACCAGCTACAGCAGGGGGTGTCTCACCTATGCTGTCCTGGCCACAAACATTGTGAGCCACCCAATCCTTGATCATCACAAAGAACGACTCCCCAATTATTTCTAGGGGATCTTGGGCTCATGTGGTCTGAAGGATCTGGTGAATCCACGGTCTCGAAGTCTGGTTGCAATTTCACATGATCCAGACTCCATTCTCGTGAACCACCAGAAGCTCCACGAAGCACTTTATACAGGCTATGTAGAAGGCATAATGTATGTTGGAATGGGACTCCAATTTCTGACGGAGTCCCAAAATTTCAGCCTGTAAGCCTTTACATAGAAAGCTGGCCCAAATGTAATAGGCCTCCTCTTCCATGACCTCCCGCATTATCCAAGCTTGGTTAATCCCTAGGACCTTCCCTTGGATAAGTAGATCGGGGAATAAGTGAGAACAAAAGATAGGGTAGATCTCCTTAGCAGGTCCATCTTTAAGCTTCTCCATGGGAAGCCCTTTTCGCTCCTTAGCAATCTCCAACCACCCTTGAATATCCTTCTTCTAAAGGGTTAGCTCCTTCTTACCCTTCAACCCTATGAGGATGTCGTCAGCAGGGACACCAAACAGGTCCGCAAATAGTTGGTCATTGATTTCAATGACCACCCGCATGCCTCGTATGTGCGTGCGGAAGCGGCCCACCTTTTCAGAAAAGGAGTTGACTAGGGAGAGCATCTCGACAGTAGGAACGATCAGATTTAGGGCCAAGAACAGATCCATAAGCCCAGCCTTTTGGATGTTTTGGACCAAGGAGTCTGAGGCCATACTGTTTATCCAGCATTGGCTTGCGTCTACTTCTTCGTATTTGAAGTAGATGTTTGCCTGTTGTGTCTCGGTAGTTACCATCATCACCTCTTGGAGCTTCTTTGTCCCTGCAACAGTTTTTGCAAAAATGTTTAGCATAAAAATGTAGAAAATACAAAGATTGAAAAGGCACTTAAGAATGTGAGACTTACTGTTCGGCCTACCAGGCCTATACGATAATAGGAATGACGAAAGTTCAACTAGAACTTGTTCATTCGTGACTGGTTTGAAGGGTTCTGTCCACTCCTCATTTAGCTAACCCTGCCCCTTGCACTGATCATAGGGAATAAAATATAGGCTTGGGTAGGTGTGGTATTCACCCTCGCATTGACCGATAACACCCGCCCACAAGTTCTCAGCAGAAGAGAACTCCTGTAGGGCTATCTGTACTATAGCCAACAGACTTGGTCAATCGTGAATCCCATCTTTGTTGATGAAGAACCTGGTAACAAACACATATTGTTAGCATTAGGCCAATATGGCCAATGTTGCAAAAACACAGCGAAGCAAGGCTGCAAATTCACCTGCCAGCACAGTAGATAGTGAAACACCATGAAAATTTCAAGGCCTCAATGGTTCAGTAAAATCTGGTAACTCATGCAAAGATTTGCGACAAGCACAAATAAACTTCAGAAGACAGAACAAGACAAGGGGTGCACGACGGAAAGCCTCCAAACTTTGCAAGTTTTCTATGTTGTGAGAATCTTAACTTTCGGCATATTACGCTACATTACGCAACATAGCGTAATGTCGCATAATGTTGCATAACGCAGCGTAATGCCAGAATGTAATCCATCGCAACAATAGAGGTGGCAAAAATTCGAGACTTCGATGACCCAGTAAAATCTGAAGGCTTAAGCAACAATCTGCAGCATGCTAGACATTTCAATAAATTTTTCGATTAAGGGACCTATTACACTACATTACGTAGTGTAGTGTAATAAACCCCAGAAGGATTGATCAGAACCAAAGGAAGCGCGGTGACAATACTTCAATTTTTTGCAAGTTCGCTATTTTACATTGAATTATGCTATGCAATGTGAACTAGCATGATGCAGCGTAATGCAAGCGATGACAGATAGCACAATACAAGCATCAACAGTTCATACATCACAGTGCACTCTCGAAGCATATTGTAGCATAATCAAAGAACAGTCGGTCGCCAAAGCTCCAACAAGAGTGGTTTACGACGCGTTACGCTTCAGAGCATAATGCAGCGTGGCACCGTAAGCTTCAAATGCAAACACATCAAGTCAATGACATCTTATAAGTTTAGGACACGCATCATCTAAACCGCATTTTTCTCCTGACCCTAACCTTATAAATGCTCTAGTTGACAAAGATCAAAGGGTTGGCAAAATTTTTTTTCAAGATTGGCAAGAGAGCAAAAGAGGATCAGTGATCATGAGAACATCGGAGGTGATTGGTAAGAACCCTTGATCAGAAATAGGTAGTTAACAGATATTCTGCCTCAGGTCTGACTTCCTTGTGCCCAGATTGTCTAGAACAAGGTAGATTGACCTTTGAGTGTTTCATCTTTAAATAACTTTCCTACTGCTAACATGTGCTTCGTCCAAACTGAAGTTCGCCTGTAATCATTGTATCCAACATATTTCGTTCATAAGTTAAATCCTAGATCTTGGGATTGCACTCTCTATAAATCTAATTTCTTGCGTCCTATTTATATAGATTTTTCAATCGCTTTAAATCGTTTACATTGCTTTCAATTACTTTCGGGATTAACGACATTATATCTCCTCATTGGGATCCCCCTTTTGTCATCCAATTATTACAAAGGTTTTATTGATCAAATAAGTCCCTATCTGATCAACAAGACCATTCAAGGCACCTCGGATTCATCTTCTCCAGCACGGCGCTCACACAGATCCGGGGTTAGAATTATGTACACGTACTCTCGTTCGGTGTTTCCAACGATCGATGTTTTCTATCATTACAATTTTCTAGTGCTAGAAGGAGGGCCTTCATAGCCGATCCACACTTTACGGGTAGTCTTGTAAGCTGTATGTACCCATTGTCGATCGACGTAAACGTAATACCTCCGCGGTTGTTTACTAGATTGTGCAGTGCAGATCGGTCGCTTCGACGATTCCCTTGGAATCCTATAAGATAGAAAGCCTCGATTATTACCTTAGTTTGCCTTTTTCCCTTGTGACCTTTTTCCTTGTCATCATTACTTCCAAAATGTGTAAAGAATGGCTACATCAACCACCACTATTGACATTGCCAACCTCGAGAATCCTTGGACCATGCAAGTTACGCCTCTTGTGGTTGAACCACCAACTAGTTCGGTGTGACCACACCATTCCCTCAGGCTTCAAAACAAAGAGCCTGAGGGACACACTCAGCGCAGGGAACACTACAATTTCCTCTGTGCTAAACTAGAAGTGAACCTACCTATGTATCCACAAGAACTCAAAGAAAAACGAGAATACAAGTTCATGTACTACAATGGGAAGGAATTTATTCCTTCACACAACACCACTATACCCCTGACAGATCAACAAAAGTGGATCCTAGATCAAATGTTGATGGCAAAGACATCGCCAGAACAACTAGAGGAGTTGTTCTATGATGAAACGCTTCATGATGGGTAAGATGATCTAGACTCCCACTCTGAAGGAGGCGGTCATGCTGATTTCGCCATGGCCCCTCCTTCCACGACATCCCGCGTAAATCCATTATTCATGGTTACCACGCCTTTGACATTATCTAATACTAATCAAGTCCTGCACTTGCTGCACCTACATTTTCTCTCTCTGACTATCTTTCTAGGCGACGGTCCATCACAAATCATCCCTCAGCAGGTGCAATTACCTAATGTACATGCGATACCTATGTTGCAATTACCTACAACACCCACCTTCATCCTGACTCACACGACAGGGCCCACCACTATAGCATGGTGGGTTCCAAATGTGCCTCTTGTTGCGCATCATACGTAGATGTCCCATCCTCACCTTAATCAAAGCCAGGTCCTGCGGGTGCTAAACCCTGTTACAAGATGGTCATTTGTGCCCCTGGCCACACAAACAGCTTATCCAATGGTACAGCCGATGACGACCGTTCCTATTCCGCCACCTAGTGTGGCTCCTCTTGCCATTCTACAAAAAAACTCTCCATCCATGGGTCTGGATCAAGCCTTCCAGCTTATCTGGACCCTTACAGAGGAAGTTAAATGCCTCAAGGCTGCTGGTTCTAACATAGTACAAGTCATGGATTTTTACCATGACGATCCTATTAATTTGGTAGTGCCTATTTTATCGTTACCGCCTGGGATGCCACTTCCTCATTTTACAAAATACAATGGGGAAGGTAATCCCAACGCTCACTTTGTTACTTTCATATCAGAGTCATTGCTACTGTAACAATGGCCACACACTATAATCCATGTCTTTACCATGTCCCTAACGGGTAAAGCCTTAGAATGGTATCAGGCACTTCCATGCTCTTCCATTTCGACCTTGGAAGAGTTGTTGACTCAATTTGTGACGCATTTCAAATACAACCTGAAACCTAAAGTCACGTTATACTAGCTTATGAGAGACAAACATGATCCGCTCGAGTCGGTCCAAAGGTTTATACAACATTGGAGTGCAACCTTGAATGAAATTCGCGACCCCATCGCGGAGGCTCATTTGTTAGCCATTTTCAAGGGGGTAGTTAACGACTTCATTAAGTCAAATTTGTACTACCTCACTCCTCGCTCCCTCAGCCAAGCCTTTGCTCAGACTAAGAGCATCCAAGATGTAGCAGAGGCTAGCAAATATCTAGCATACGTGGTCTAAAAAAATGCCCACAGTAAGGGAAAAGAAAAAGGCAAAGTTACGACAACGACAATAGCGGTGGTTGCCGAGGGGGCCAAGAAGAAAAACAACAACAAGAAGAAAACATCTGTGGAGCCAGCTGAGCCGAAAACTAGCTCAAACAGACCTAATCAAGAAGCTCCTTCTACCCCTGAAGCACCTCCATAGCCGGGGCCTAAATTTGAGTGTAAATATCATTCAAAGTACACAGTCCTGCCTATAAAGCCTTCAGAACTTCTAAAGTAGCTCCTGGGAACTGGCTATATTCAACACAAGAAGGTATCTGAGGAGGCTCTGAAACGTCACAGATGCCATTGTGAGCTCCTTAAAAATCATTCTTTGGCTTTACCTAACGAACCGCCAGTCCCCAAACACTTCAAGCTGGACCATTTCTGTGATTACCACCAGTTGTGTGGTCACGACACAGATTATTGCTGGGAGTTGAAGGATGATATTCAACACATGATCGATCATGGTGATCTCATCTTACACAACAGTAGTCCAGCACACCTAGAAAACCAAGCCATGCATGTGTACCAAGACCCGTTAAATGAAAATAACATAGGGTACACAATCAATGTGGTAGGTGCAGAGGGTAATGGTCAGGCACAGCCGAAACAACCTTTTGTGTTGTGGCTGCCCGCTCATTCACCCCAAACAGTGGGCCCATCAACATCGATGAGGAGTGCTCCAAGGCAACCTTTTGTTCTCCGAACCCCTTCTCAGGCCACTGCTTGACAACTTTCCATCAGTAACTCGACGGCCCAGCCCATGCCTATGCCTAAGGCACCCTTTATCATTAGGATGCCAAAGCCATTAGCTGCCCCTCCTGTGCAGGGGCAAACCTCCAAGTCAACCCCCCAATCCCAACTTAACAGAAAATAAGAAGAGGGTATGACGATTGATACGGTCAAGGACCGTCTTACGCTAGGGTTTCCCAAGCCTAAACCCCTTGCTTTTGTGCCCTTGGCCCCACTTTCTGGAAAGGACCAAAGTGTACAAACGCAACCATCTCCTACTAGTCCAAAAAAACATAGCTCTCAACTAGATGCCATTCTTCCTCAAGAAATCCATCTCCTAGGGTGAATGGAAGAGGAAAAAGGTGGCAAGCAGTTAGATCGTGGGTGGGATCTCCTCGACACCTTTACATAACTCAAGCAAGCCCTTAAATAGAAAAATACAACGCTGAGCCTATACGACTTGTTAATGACATCCCAAAAGCACCGCGAAGCCATGGTTCGCATGCTAACATCCATACGTGTGGATGAGAACCTGCTAGCAGATGAAAAAGAAATTCATTCTGTCATGCTTTCCTTCGTCGCTAAAAAACTTGAGCCTTCGCTGTTGACCTTTCATGATGAATCCATTAAGGATGACCTAGAAAAAGGTCAGGTGACAATGGCGTCCATGTTCATCACCATCCAGGTTGGCTAATACCGAATCTGGAGAGTACATGTAGATGACAGAGCCACCACTAATGTCATCCCATATCCCATAGTGGATAAACTAGGCCTGATCGATTAGATCAGTCCTACAATGACGTCGTGTCTAAAGTTGTTCAATGGGGCATGGGTGCAAGTCAAAGGGATAGTGCACATAAAATTTGTGGTAGGGGACCAATTCCCCATAGACGTAACATTTATTATCATTGAGGAAATTCTAGGCTTCAACCTGATCCTAGGGAGGTCTTGGTTAGCTCAACTGAGGGCAGTTTCATCACCTATCCATCAGGAGATTCATCTTCCCTATGCAGGAGGGGAGGTGGTCATCCACGGTGATGAAATGATCCCTTAAGCTGTCAACAACATAGAAACTAAACAGGGTTCGGAAAACAAAATTCCTAAAGACCATTCCCCCATCCAAACACCAGAACAAGACAAAATAGTGGCTGGTGATAGTTTAATTTGGGCCAAATTGCCATTCCAAGAGGAAGATTGTGGCATGAGGGAACAGGGTCATAAATCTCCCCGTCCTTATGCATTACCAAAGATAAAAGCAGTTAGGAAACAACTACAGAGTTAGCAAATGAACCACGTCATCTAAATTTCATGCAGTTTATGCGCACTTTTCTACCACCTATCCCATTTATGTTGTACAAATACTCATTTCATTTATGCATATATATTTATGGTCCCACCAACTATGCTCATTACGCTTATGCTTATCTTTACAGTTCCACCAGCTGTCTTTGTTACTCTTTCGCTTATCTAAAACTATCAAAGGCTTGGAATGGCTTAAAACTATCAAGGGCCCGAAATGGCCTAAAACTATCAAGGCCCGAAATGGCCTAAAACTATCAAAGGCCTGGAATTGCCTAAAACTATCAAAGGCTCGGAATGGTCTAAAACTATCAAAGGCCCAGAATGGCCTTAAACTAATTATTTCATTTACGCTTTACATTTGAATCATTTTATGCTTTACATTTGAATCATTTAGCAGCCTGCAACGACATTAAACTAGTAACTACATTTACGCTGCACGCTTAAGCTAGCTATGGCTTGTCATAGTGCCAAAACCTATGATTCCATTTATGCTTTACAAATGAAAACAACAAAAGAACATTAAACTCGAGACAAAATTTGCATTAAAATATGTTAAAGGAAAATATTGTCTTTTGTTTCATTCCATCACAATAAAACCATGGCTAATATAGCCACGTTATGCATCACCTTTGTCCCCACTGTCACCCGTATCTCCCAGCTCCACGTCTACTTCGAGCAAATCATCCTCATAGGGGCCACCTTTTTTGTGTGGTATCTCTTCATGAAGGAGGCCCTCTCTACGAGGCTCTTCTGCACAGGGTTGTTCGCGACGGCACTGATCATCACCATTACGCTCTATTTCTTGTAGACCCTCCTCGTGAGGACTATCATCCTCATTATGTTCATCCCACTGAGGAACCTCCTCGGGTCATTCCTGCAATTAGATATAACACGCATATTGACATCGCCATCAAAACTAGGTATGAAAAAAGCACAATAATATTAGAACTTACCTATGATGGTCCTGCATCGGTAGCAAAAGGGATTTGTTCTAGGCCAACCCATAGACATTGCATAATTTCTTCCTCGGTAAGCTCAGACCAAACCCCATCTCCTAGATTAGCTCTAGCCTTGACCTTCCCCTTCTCCACAGGAGTCCATCAGGATGGTTCAAGGAATAAGGAAGGGATGGTTGTCTCCCCCCCAAGAAGAGTCATTTCCCTTTCTGGGGAGGCACTTACTGTTACTTGCTCCTAAAACTTTTCAAATGCGCTGGAAGCACCAATGACGTTGTGGAATAGCTGAAGGAACTGAGCCTCGACGACAGAGTCCCTGTAATGTTGACGATAGTTAGGGCATTCCCGCTTATAGACATGTTTATGGTCTTTCTGCGTCTGCCCCCATTCTTACACACTCGCGCTAATGTCCTTCCAGTCTTGATTTTTTTGAGCTAGGAGATCCATCTGCATCCGCTGCTCAACTAGTTCACGACTAGTCTGGACACTCTTCTTGATGATCATCCAATAACGGGCATAGTCAATAATAGCTGTCCTCCAGTCCTCACTGCCTATTCCCTGGGCCTGCAGGAATTCGTTCCATGACCTTAAATCCCCAACCTCATCAGTTAGAGCCACCTTCTCCTTCTCTAACCTTTGTAGTCTCTTCCAAATGTCTTCATTCATGCTTTGACATTCCCATAAGGAGAAAGTCGAGAATACGACACATTTACGCATCTCATCGTAAATGTTGCATGGCATAATGGTCACTTCTAATGGAGGTTTGGTGGTGTCTAAATCAATAGGCTCTGATGGATCCCATCTGAGGTGAGCTCCTAATAAAGTAAAATGGTGGTTAGGTGTAATTAGACAACGTAATGCCATAATGAAATAACTCCTGCATAATGATTGTAACATACCAGCTTTAGGATCGATTCACTCTAAGCGACCAATCATATCGTGGACGACGCCTTCCATAAAGACGAATTTATCAGGAAATTCACCCCAAGATCGAGTCGTCACTGTTGACAAGTGTACGCCCTGGTCACCTATTACGCAGAATAAATCCCATATAAAGACATAGCTGAGACATTACAATGACCAATATAACCTCTAGAAACAGTTGTCTAGAGTCTAGTAGGCTATAAAAGTTAACCTCATAAAGTGACAAATCACTTACCTCTTCCTGTCCTAGCTGAAAGGACTTCAGCATCCTCCACTACTACTTTCTTTTCACATGCAGGAACCTACACGTTGCTTGTGTTATTGACTTGAGCCTCTTCTTCCAAGGTCTGGGCCCCTTCTTCGCGCCACAAAACTATAGCCCCTTTTTCAGGGGTTAAACGCTCCACAACCTTCTCCTTCGCTGTCACACAACATCGTCAGTTAATCTAGGATTTCACTCTTGCTCCATAAACATTACATAACGTAACAACATCTATACACAACATAACCATAACCATTAGCACATTTCTCTACTTACCGGCTGGAGGATTACTCCTCTGAAATCTGACCTACATCTTCTGCCCCACACCACCTGCTGGCTCGACAGGCTCCTTGGTCAAACAAGGCTTCTTTCATTGCACCAATGAATTCACTATTGTAGCCGCCAAGTGCTTCCCCCTCGACACATCGCTAGTGTAGGAGGAAAGCACCCCACCCATGCTATCTTGACCCTTCATTCGAGGCGCCATCAGTAATGATTAGTCGTTACTGACAATGACTCCTCGATTCCTTCAGGAGGGTCTTGCGACTAAATAGTGCCGAAAACATGGGAAATCCACAGTTTAGAAATCTAGCTGTAGTCTTGCTGCATCCAAACCCCATTCCTTTGGACTACAAAAAATTTAGCAAAATGCTAGAAGTAAGCTATGAAGAAGGCAAAATGCACATTGAAATGGGACTCAAGCTTTTGACGAAGCTTGACCATTTCAATGCGTAGATCTTCAGCAAAATAGCTGGCCCAATTGAACCACATCCCCTCCTCCATGACCTCTCGCATAATTCGGGCCTGCTCTATGGTAAGGAATCTCCCTTGGGAGAGTATCTTGGGGAAGGCCCAAGCTCGAAAAATGGGGTAAATAGTGTTGTCCACCTCCAACTCGATCTTGTCAGCAGGAATTTCCTTAATTTCTTTTTTAACCCCTAGCCACTCCTCTATCTCTTGCTGGTACTTGGAACTCCTCTTCGACTTTTCCTCTATAGGAAAGCCATCAAAGGGGACCCCAAAGAGATCAGTGAATAGTTGAGTGTTGATGTCAAAATTCACATGCACATTATGCACGTGTATGCAGAGACGCTCAACTTCTTCGCTGAAGGAGTTGACTAGGGTCAACATTTCACCTACAGTGACATCGGGGGTTATAGCCAAAAATAGGTCCATCAGTCTAGCCTCCCGAAGGTTATTGGTTAACACAGCTGGGGCCACTCTATGGCCAAGCTAGCCTTATGTTTCCTTTATGTTACCGTAACAGAAGAAGAGACTGTTTGCCTCATGATTAGAGGCCATAATCATGATTTTCCATGATTCCCTGACTACCAACATTAAATGATAGTTAAGGTAATATAAAAAAAAATGAGACAACTTCATACATCATTTCCAGCTAATAACGTTAATACAATTGATCATCATAATAAAGTTTACTAGGCCCGAATGGCAAAGGAAACAGATGGATTTTCCTTTGCACGTCTGCGACGGTGACGGGAGGATCCAAAGTCCATTCCCTATCTAACCATCCAAGTTTTCTATAGCTAGAAAAGAAGTCAGCATAGTGGGTAGGGTATTCTGGGATTTTGAATGCCAGTTGTCCCATGACACCAGCCCGCACATTGCTCATGGAAGTAAATTCCCTTATAGCCCTTTCAGTCAATGAAAATGTATCGTTATCACCCAAGAGACCACTGTCATTGATGAAAAATATACACAACAGAAGATAGGAAAATTCTTTACACTCAACACAAATTTAAACAGTATTTAGCATACTGTGACATCGCGAAAAGAAACAAAAAACTTACCTGCCTGCATAATACACGGTGCCAAGTGGATTCTGGAAGTAGGTTGTGAGATGATAGGCCAAGAACAGAGTGTTGTAGGCATGATAACAGTTAAACCTGGGCATCTCCCAGATCCAGCTCAAATGCCTTAAACCTTTGGCGCTCTATTCACGGTCTTGCATCTGCAGAGTTTCAATCATGCCATCTGTCAAGAACGTCAAGATGCTCTACGTCGAACCAACCAGTAGTGTCTCTAAAATAGCAACAGCTACATCGCCTGGTAGATGTGACTAGATGATTACACTAAAATTACAAAGCAAAAACTACAAGAACTCCCATGCACCCCTTTGGAACCATACCACCTCCTCCTTTATACGAGCATGAGGAGGAGGAACATTGGTTACGGGAACATGTGAATAGCATAGAATGCCCATGATGTCCAAAATGATTAGGACGGGCTTTAGCATAATACTGTACAATAAAAAAAACACATTACCATTAGACAAACCATTTAGACATAGAAATTTATCACGTGACATTAGGGTTCTCTTGATTCCCAGAATATTACAGATCATACTAGAGACGCATAACCAACTACGTATTACTCTAGCGTAATATGCAACTATTAAGGGTGAGAAAAGAAAAGAAAAGAAAAGCCCTAATTATGCTACACATAGGTACAATGCCTAGACTTTTCAATTATACACTACATTTGCACAGTATTGCTCAACGTTACCTAAACCCTTGTGATAACACAAGGTCTGTCTCCAATAGCGAAGACAAAGGTAATGTAACAAACTACAATAGCTTAGTCCACATAAATAGATATTAACACCTAACGTAACATACACATTCAAAATAAATACGACTATGATGCTGTAACAAAAATAACAATAGTGCAAGAGGATGAAAGGCGACTTACCGGTTAAGTGGAGTAACCTCCCGAGTCTCAACTCTAGCCTACGAAGCTCGTTGCAAACTCTTCTACACTTTGTCAATCCTTCCCAATTTGGCATTCTTTCCTCTGACCTTTGGTGCCATAGCTGCAA
Organism: Gnetum montanum; assembly: GCA_015680685.1. NCBI lineage: Eukaryota > Viridiplantae > Streptophyta > Gnetopsida > Gnetales > Gnetaceae > Gnetum > Gnetum montanum. The sequence goes on along the minus strand of MNCI01001768.1, from coordinate 368,767 downwards.
TTGACCAAATCTTCATGAAATCATCTATTTACGTGTTGCTTCTGCTCCCTTTCTACTGTAGCTAGATTCAAATTTGCAATATCTATGGCCTGTTTTGATCATGAACTGCTAGTTTATAAATGAAATGCTTGAAGCTAACCGATTTTTATGCCTAATCAATGCAGAAATTTCCCGAAACGCCAGTGTCAGTATGACATGAAACGCGAAGATCAGGGCATTAATTTCGTAGATATCGTATGAACTACGATCCGAAATGACCCTAAACTAATCCATAGCTTATCACCTTGTAATCTAGCCAACATTAACTACGGTCTGTACAAAAATTTAAATTCCTTACTCCAGTACGCTAGACACACCACGTTACATATTTCATCTTACTCTACAGAAGTCACACACTAACATCTAGGAATCCTGGGTCACCATCTTCTCACAGATTATGCTTATGTGTAATGGTCCACTAAGACCCTAAACTGGAAGCTTTTCTAATACGCAACTCTAACGCAACGAAAGTAAACTTTTATTGTTTCAACAGCAAGGCAAAAAATAATGTAACAACTTCCATTTTTGACGGTTTTGCAGGGAAATTTGCAAATGAACGCAGCTTTATTCGCGCCCCTGGCCTTAGCAGGCCCATATGGGGAAACCATTAGATAGCTCAATCACATGCTAATAGGAATAGAACCTTCCCTTTGTGATGCAACCATAGCAACATCGAAAATATCCTTAGACTAGCTAGAACATCTAGCCCAAACTCTAGACCTGGAGGCTGGTGATGTGACGGAGGACCCTCTCAACAAGATCCCTGTGGTTACGTACAAAGGTGAAAGTAAAACTCTTAGGGTCAGTTCCCTCCTGGATCAACAGACATAGAGTGGCATAATGCCAGTGCTCCAAAACAATGCTACTATATTTGCATGGTTGTACGAAAACATGTCGGGATTAGACCTAAGATTAATATAGCATAACATAGTTTTAGACCCACGCATCAAAGAAGTTAGATAGAAGGCATGAAAGATTAAGCCAAAAATCATGCTAGTAGTGCATAATGAAATTACCATAGTTGTATCAGGCTGGTTTCATCCGTGCATTCGATTACTCAGACTGGGTGTTCAACATCGTAGTGGTCTCTAAGAAAATGGAAGGAATATGCATCTGCATAGACTTTTGGGATCTAAACAAAGCCACGATTAAGGACAATTTCCCGTTACCGAGTATCGATCAATTGATCGACACAACAGTTCGTCACACGCTTCTATCCTTTATGGATGGTTTTTTAGGTTATAATTAGATTCGTATTAACCTGGAGCATCAATTGACCACAACATTCATGATGCCCTGGGGGACTTTTTGTTACACTATGATGCTCTTTGGACTAAAAAATGCTGGAGCAATGTATCAACGAGCCATAACATACATCTTTAGTGATTACCTCTTAGGGAGATTAAACGACTATGTAGATGACATAGCTGTCAAGTCTATAAAGTTGGAGGATCATTCAGAAGACCTAGAGTTAGTCCTTAAATGATGTCTCAAGCATGACTTAAGGCACAACCCAAAGAAATGTGTATTCGGAGTCAAAACCGAATGCATGTTGGGGTTTGTGGTATCAGATACTAGCATCCAAGTCGACCCCAACAAGGTTAAAGCCATTGTTGATATAACGTTACCTACAAACCTCAAGGAACTACGTGGGTTGCAAGGTAGACTACAATTTATCAGGTAGTTCATTTTGAAATTAACAGATAAATTACATCTTATGCAACATCTCCTTAAGAAGGGCGTTAATTTTGAATGGACCGATGACTGCCAGTGTGCATTTGATAACTTGAAGAAAGAGTTGCAATACTTGCCAATGGTTTTCCCGCCACAAAGGGATTAGCCTTTTTCCATTTATCATGCAAACTTAGATGTGTCTATAGTTGTGTTACTTTGTCAAAAAAGGAATGACGGGTCAAAAGCCCCTATCTATTATCTAAGTCATGCTCTATTTGCATACGAAACAAGGTACAATGAAGTGGAGCTTAACTATTTGGCATTGGTTTTTACACTTAAGAAATGTAGACACTATCTTTTCCGTAGCCAGGTCAACATAATTTGCAAAAATAATGTTCTACGAGCTATTTCAAATAACTTCTATGAGAGTAGTAGGATAGCTCACTGGAAAGCTATCACAGTTGAATTTGATTTACATTATGTTGGCCAATCATCCACTAAAGGTCAAGCTATAGCTGACCAGCTAGCAATATCGCCTATTAACGATCAAGCTATGATAGAGCCAGAATTCTTGGAAGATCATGTACATAGTTTAAGCCCTGTATCAACAAGCCTCGAAGCGACGCTATACTTCTACGGAGCTTCGACTACCAGAGGCAGTAGTGCTGCCATTGTTATTATGCTTTCCCCTAAGGATGTTCGTCCATTAGCTTACCGCCTAGCTTTCCCGTGTACGAATAATGTGGCAGAGTTTGAGGGACTCCTCAGGGGATTGTTGATAGCCAGAGAACTCAATGTTCAACACTTGGCAATCCGAGGCAATTCAATTCTCATTATCAATCAAATCACAGGATTTTATGCCTGCAAAGCTATGCATTTGTAGTCCTACTACGATATGGCTAAACATCTCCTAAAGCAATTTATGACAACTAATGTCCAACACGTGCCACATTACAAAAACACCGTAGCCAATGCACTAGCTACACTGGCATTAAATGTGCCACCACATTTTTTTGCCACTTGGCCTACTTTAATGATGAAATGTACAGACCCTATCATTCAAGTAGCGTAAATCTCTTCGTTAAACATGGGAGGAACGCCAGAATGGTACGACAATATTAAGACTTACCTTTTGCATGGTGAACCATCGCACGAGCTAACACATACATAAAAAGATGCAGTACGCAAGCGTGTCAGGCAATACGTCATCATCGGAGACAATACTCTCTATAGACACTCTTTCAATGGGGTATTGCTAACTTGCATTAATAATGACCAAGCACAATGAATAGTTAGCGAAGTCCACAAGGGGCTGCGTGGAGGACACGTAGCCCCACGAGCTATGGCTGCTAAAATTAGACGCCTAGGGTAGTATTGACAGTATATGAAAAAAGACTGCCTCACTAAGGTTAAGACATGTGACACGTGCCAGTGCTACGCAAAGTTAATACATGTGTCACCAACCAAGTTACACACTACATAGATTACTTGGCCATTCCAACGATGGGGACTGGATATCATAGGTCCCATCATGCCCAAATCTTCCATAGGACATAGCTTCATTATCACTGCCACTGAGTATTTCACGAAGTGGGTTAAGGATATTCCCCTATAGAAGATTACATCCCAACAGGTTTGTCATTTCATCTTAGACAACATAGTAACCAGGTTTGGGCTCCCTATGACTATTGTGGCTGACAATGGGCCACAACTTAGTAGTACAGAAACCAAATCTTTTTGCGATAATCTTGGTATCAAGCAATCTTTTTCTTCACCCTATTACCCTCAAGCAAATGGTCAAGCAGAGGCAACAAACAAAGTGATCATCAATTCGTTGAAAAATATGCTTAGCAGCAACAAAAAGCGATGGCATGAGAAAATCTTCTATGTGCTATGGGCGTATCGTATGACGTGCAGGACAGCTATAGACAGGATGCCCTATAGGCTAGTCTATGGATCCAAAGTAGTGTTGCCCTTGGAATTTTAGATCCCCTTATTACGAATGGTTCTCTCCATGGTTATAAATGATACTCAACGTAATGAGTCTAGGATCATGGATTTTGATTCAGTGGAGGAGAAGCGCATCCAGACGCTTAACACCATCGAAAGATATCAGGACAAATAGAGACAGAAGCATAGGAACAATCTCCATCAACGACCGATCAAGAAAGGAGACTTAGTTCTCAAGGCCATTTATGAACCAGTAGGCAAATTCTCTGCAAACTGGAAAGGCCCTTTCCTGGTTGTTGGCGCATACGGCAATGGAGCATTCAAGTTAGCGGATATCGACAGCAACGAGCATATGAATCCAGTGAATCATCTATATCTGAAGCAGTACTACATCTAAACGTCGACTCGGCTCAAGCGCAAAGGTAACAAACGTCTACTATGATGTAAAACTGGCAAAGTTGTACAAGTATGCTAAGATGTAAAACTAGCATTTCTTGCACACGTCCATCAAGACACTAAACTGGTAGAGTTTCCGATCATCTGCCATGATGTGAAACTGACAAGGTAAGCATACATCTTCTGAGATGCTAAACTAGCACAAACTTGTCCCTGGATCACAACATAAAACTGACACCCACAGCACGGTCTGCTGGGACCATAAACTAGCTCTTCCATCATCTGCTACGACGTAAAACTAGCAGGTTTTAGTCTGCCCAAACTTTAAACTAGGACCATGGCCTACTAAGGCTTAAAACCAGCAACAACAGTCAACCAAGACTCAAAAATGAAATCTTTCAATTAACAATCCATGAAGCAAGAGATCGTGATCACTCTTGCACTGCATCCCTACCAGATGGAACGGGTAAGGTGTTGGAATAGACGCAATGCCGCTACACCAATGGCATTCTACTGATTCCTCGGATATGCTGAAAGGCATGCTACTGATCCCTCGGAGGTGTTGCTATGATAGCCACTCTCTAGTTGTGGCTCTTGGGATCAACTTCACTGCTTGGGGCCCCGAAGAAACTATGGTCATCCATAGTCTCGGTGGCCTCCATCCATCGCTGCCACCAGATTCTGGCTTAGCAGATTCATCTGACTGGTTCTTTGCCCAGTCAATTGAGCAAGATGAATCTGGCTGTTGACAACGACTTCATGAAATGTGGCATCAACATTGGGATCCTTGCTCCTTGCTACGGTACTTTTTTCATGGCCTACGCTCTCCTTTTCACTTCAGGCAGTGCTTGTTTCAATAGCCTCCCTAGCAATTAGGACGATTGCTTTTGCTCTTTGTTCCCTGTTATGTTTTTCAAGTTACTTGTTATGATAGCGCTAATTGAGAATGCATTCATTAGGAGGTGAGGCATCACGACATTCTAAAGTAGCTGCTTAAACTAGCCTAACTACTTGAGAGTGCAAACCCTACCTCTTCCTCCATCGACCGCTTTCCCCTTCCCTTATCCTTATGATTGCCTTTACCCTATTCTTTGTTTGTACAGAGTGTGAACATTCAATCAAATTATTTTGCATCATCATATCCATGAACTGGCGTAACACAACTCGCCTAGTGGAATGTAATTCAACAAAAAAGAGAGAGCTTGACAAAATGGATGTAAAACAATTCATCTAGGCCATGTGGGCATAACACAACATGTCCATGCAAGCCCTTCATATGCAGTGTGGTGACATAACTTCTCGCAAATACACTCGCGAAAGGACGCCTAATAACTTGTTCACGAAAGGTGCCTATTACGCTACATTACGTAGTGTAGTGTAATAAACCCTAGAAGGATTGATCAGAACCAAAGGAAGCACGACAACAATACTTCAATTTGTTGCAAATTCGCTATTTTACGCTAAATTACGCTATGCAGCGTGGACTATTATGATGCAACATAATGCAAGCGATGACAAATAGTACAATGCAAGCATCAATAGTTCATATGTCATGGTGCACTCTCTAAGTGTATTGTAGCATAATCAAAGAACTGTTGGTCGCCAAAGCTCCAACAAGAGTGGTTTACGATGCGTTACACTTCAGAGCATAATGCAACGTGGCACCGAAAGCTTCAAACGCAAACAAATCAAGTCAACGGCATCTTATAAGTTCAAGACACACATAATCTAAACTGTGTTTTTCTCCTCACACTAACCTTATAAATGCTCTAGTTGACAAAGATCAAAGGGTTGGCAAAAATTTTCTTTCAAGATTGGCAAGAGAGAAAAAGAGGATTAGCGATCGTGAGAACATCGGAGCATATTGGCAAGAACCCTTGATTAGAAACAGCTGGTTAACAGATATTCTGCCTCGGGTCTAACTTCCTTGCACCTAGATTAGCTAGAACAAGGTAGATTAACCTTTGCTTGTTTCATCTTTAAATAACTTTCTTGCTGCTGGCATGTGCTTCATCCAAATCGAAGTCCACCTATAATCATTGTATCCAACATATTTCGTTCATAAGTTAAATCCTAGATCTTGGGATTGCACTCTCTATAAATTTGATTTCTTGTGTCCTATTTATACATATTTTGCAATCGCTTTAAATCATTTACATCGCTTTCAATTACTTTCAGGATTAACAACATTATATCTCCTCATTGGGATCCTCCTTTTGTCATCCAATTATTACAAAGGTTTTATTGATCAAATAAGTCCATGTCTGATCGACAAGACCGTTCAGGGCACCTCAGATTCGTCTTCTCTAGCATGGCCCTCGCACGGATCCGGTGTTAGAACTGTGTACGCAGATTCTCGTTCGATGTTTCCAGCGATCGACATTTTTTGTCGTTACAGACAGTTCCCTGAGCATTATGGAAGCACGTCACCATATAACGTGCGAGGAATAATATGTTGTAATGGTGGTAGCAACTGTACTCAGTCATCTCCCAGATCTAAGACAAATGCCTTAACTCTGTTAGGCATTGACTGGATTCTTCTCCCTGCCTGCTCATGATTGCCCTGTCGGTCAAAAACCTCAGAGTGCCCTAACTTACCCCAGGCAATATGGCTTCTATTATGCTGGCCGCCTTCTCCTTCTCTAGGGATGACCAAAGGATCACACTAAAGTGGTCAAGGAGGAATTGTAAGAAGTCCTATGCCCCATTCCTGAACCAGACCCCTTGCTCTCCCACATGTATCTAGAGACAAGGAGCATTGGCCATAGGTTTTCTCACATGACACAAGACCTCTCTAATTTCTAAAACAATCAGGATTGGCCTTAGCCCCATCCTGCACAACACAACCAGCAAGTGTTAGCATCATGTCTAAGTGCAATACACACGCAACGTAGAAATACTTAGCAGTCCATGCATATAGCATAGCATAACCCTCTTTCCACAAGTAGCGTAGTAAGAACATGAAAGTGGTAGCGTAGCAAAAAATAGCGTAGCAAGAGAGAAATTAACCCTAACAGGGCAATTAACAATACACCCTGATAGAACACGTGTCACACTCTCACATCACGCATGGCCCATCCCTCTCGAGGGTCCTACGTCACGCCATTCGAAGATCAAGTGACTTAAACTGTGCGAACCCCCGTGGTTATGACAACCGCAGTGGTGGTAGTTTAAGCAACCTTGCATGCAATGATGGCGTAGCGTTTACGCATTTGCCATGGCTGAAATGGCAGCAGCAACGATGCAAAGGGCCAAAACAACTTAACAACAGAAAACACAAATGGCTAAGACTAGGATGAAAAATGAAAGCAGAGAACAAAAAAAGCAAAAAAAAAATAATAGAATCACGAAAAAATATAGGAAGCATGATAACCTACCAGGTCAATGGTGTGTCCTTCAACACCGTGATGCATGCTTGTGTCATGTGCCCTAGGGTTTGCTTCACCTCCTCAACCTTCACAAGTGCCAAATTCATGTGTTCCTTCTTTGGAGCCATCATCCTACTCGCAGATTTCTTTTCCTCATCGCTGTGTAGAAAACCACCTTGCTCACTATTAGCACAATTGCTCCAAAATTGCCTTATGCTCCGAATATGAGCTCTGCGCTCTTACGGTGAGAATGGCAAGCTTACCAAAGTTTAATCCCTATTTATGGCCATAATGGTGAAAATGGAAACTTTTTGCTATCTCTCTCCATTTAATGCAGAGTATGCTGTACAGCATAGCATGCTCACCATGACATTGTAGCACTTTTAACATTAAAACCTTGACATGCTTCAAGCTAACAACTTGCTTTTTTGAAAAATGAAAAAATATATTTTCGATTATCCTGGTCCGAAAAGACCTTAAATTAGCAATCATATCATAGTTACGCTTTTACCAATTTTGAAAGACGTTAAACTAGCAATCGTAGCATAGTTGCGCTCTTACCAGTTTGAAAAGACCTTAAACTAGCAAAGCCCAGCATAGTTGCAACTTCTGCAGTCTGAAAAGACCTTAAACTAGCATGTTTCGATCTGCTATACATTCGTAGTTTGCAATGATGCTAAACTAGTAGCATCACATTTTCACATTGATAGTTTCACATTTTCCTATTTTTGTAGCTCTGCATCTCCATGCCATAACAGTTTTCCATGACTTTAAAATGGAAAAATTTTAATCTTTACATCATACATCTCATCATTTCTTTGCAAGTTTTCGTTATACATGATTGCTACCAACAAGTGCCTCTTAACTAGGCTTTCATCTCATTTTGACAGGTTAAGCAGAAAATGGAAATCCATCGCAATCTCTCCACACCTTTAGCCCTAGCAGTTCCACATGGCAAGCTCGCGAGACAATTGAACCAGACCTAATCGACTAGGGGTCAACCACAACTAGCACCATAGCATCCTTAGAAACATCCCTAGATTGGCCTTAGCATCTAATCTGAACCCTAGATTTAGAGGCCAGGAATGTAACTAAGGACCCTCTTGTTGAGACGCATATGACCATGTCTAAGGGAGAAGTAAAAATGTTAAAGCTTAGCTCCCTCCTAGATGCGCAAACACATGAAAATGTAGCCAAGATTCTGCAAGACAACATCAAAGTCTTCGCATGGTCGTATAGCGACATGTTGAGTTTAGATCCGAGGTTGATATAGCACAACATTGTCCTAGACCGCGCATGAAGGCATTCAAGCAGAAGGCTTGTAAAGTCAAACCTAAAATTGCACTAGCCGTAAGGGATGAAATCACCAAGCTATACCAAGCTGGTTTCATCTACACACTTGATTATTCAGAATGGGTGTGCAACATCATCATGGTTTCTAAGATAACAGGAGGAATACGAATCTGCATAGACTTCCGGGACCTGAACAAGATGACGATCAAAGATGATTTCCCACTTCCAAGCATCGATCAACTCATTGACACTATGACCGATCATGCTCTATTATCCTTCATGAATGGCTTTTCTGGCTACAACCAAATTCGCATCAACCCGGAGCATCAACTAACGACAACCTTCATGACCCCATGGGGGACCTTCTGTTACACCATGATGCCTTTTGGACTCAAGAATGCTGGAGCAACCTACCAGTGAGCCATGACCCACATCTTTAGCGAGTACATCCTGGAAACATTAAATGACTACATGGATGATATAGTAGTTAAGTCCAAGGAGGCGGCTAATCACCCACACGATCTAGGGGTAGTTCTTAAATGTTGTCAAATGCACGATCTATGCCTTAATCCTAAGAAGTGTGTCTTCAGTGTAAAAACAAGATGCATGTTAGGGTTTGTGGTATCAAAAGCTAGAATAAGGGTGGACCCTGACAAAGTCAAGGCCATCATCAACCTGGCACCTCCTATAAACCTTAAGGAATTATGTGGGTTGCAAGGCAAGGTATAGTTCATCTGAAGGTTTATAGCAAAGTTGACTGACAAGTTACACCCCATGCAACATCTTCTAAAGAAAGGGGTTGAATTCGAGTGGACAACCTAGTGTCAACAAACCTTCGATGGCTTGAAGGAAGGACTCTCGCACCTCCCAACTATGCACCCTCCACAAATGGATAAGCCTTTCTTCATCTACCTTTCCACCTCTGACACATCTATCGTAGCACTACTATGTCAAACACGAGATGACAGATCTGAGATACCAGTGTATTACCTGAGTCATGCATTAATAGCGCATGAGGTGAAATATAACGAAGTAGAGAGGAACTACCTTGCCTTAGTGTTTGCATTAAAAAAGTGGAGGCACTATCTATTTCGCAGTGTAGTCAACATCATTTGCAAAAGCAACATACTCCGGGCTATCACTAACAACCTGTATGAAAGTAGCAGGATAGCCCGATGGAAAGAAATAACAGTGGAGTTCGACCTACACTATGTAAGCCAATCGTTGACTAAGGGTCAAGAAATAGCAATGCAACTTATGGCCTCACCCATCAACAACCACGCAACCATAGATCCTGAATTCCAAGACAAGCATGTTGACACTATCAACATCGTTCCATCGCACCTAGAAGCTACTTTACACTTCGGTGGTGCTTCAACCGCATGAGGAGGTAGCGCAGCTACTATCATTACATTCCCCTCTGGGGAAATACACCTGTTTGCTTATCATTTCGTGTTCCCCTGCACCAACAATGTGGCAGAGTATGAAGGGCTACTCAGAGGCCTCTCTGTTTCCCAAACACTACACATACAACACTTGACAATCTGTGGTGATTCACAACTAGTTGTGAATCAAATCACCGAGGTCTATGCCTACAAAGCTACATACCTACAACCCTACTGCTACCTAGCAAAAAGCCTGCTTAAGCAATTTGCAACCACAGATGTGCAACACATGCCACGTAACGAGAACACCATGGTAGATGCCTTAGCCACTCTTGCATTAAGAATTCCATCACACTCATTTGCAACTTTGCAAACTGCAATTATTGAATGTACCGAGCCTATCACTCAGGCAAGACACGTGGCCTCTATTAGTGTTGTGGATATCCAGGAGTGGTACGCTAACATTAAACCCTACCTGTAACATGAGGAATCCCCAAGTGGACTGACATCTACTTAGAGAGATGTGATCTGAAAGAGCACTCGGCAATATATGCTCATGGTGAATGACACACTGTGCCGATGTTCTTATGACGAGATATTGCTGGCATTCGTGGGTGGGAAGTAGGCGCAGAAGGTAGTTAATGAAGTGCATGAGGGGCTGTGTGGTGGATAGATAGCACCTAGAGCTATGGCTACGAAAATCAGATGCCTAGGGTATTATTGGCCTCACTTGGAGCACAACTGCTTGTCAAAAGTCAAGACATGTGACATGTGCTACAGATATGAAAATATCATACATGTCTCACCTACGGACCTGCATCCAATGCAAATCATGTGGCCTTTCCAACAATGGGGACTAGACCTCATAGGACCTATCACACCTAAGTCCTCCGTAGGGAATAGCTTCATTATCACCTTCACTGAGTATTTTACTAAGTGGGTGGAAGCTATTTCCCTAAGGAAAATGACATCTCAGAAAATCTTCCATTTCATCCTCGATAACATCATAACAAGGTTTTGGCTTCCAATGACTATTGTCACTGACAATGGGCCATAATTTAGTAGTACGGAAACCCAAACCTTCTGTAGCAACCTAGGCATCAAGTAATCATTCTTCTCCCCATACTACCCACAGGATTATGGACAGGCGAAGGCTACAAATAAGTCCATCATCAATTTGCTGAAGCAGATGTTTGACAACAGCAAAAGGAAATGGCATGAGAAAATACTTTACATTCTCTAGGCCTACAGAACGATATGCAGAACTGCGAAAAGTAAGACTCCTTACAACCTTGTTTACAAATCTGAAGCTATGTTGCCTCTTGAGTTGCAGGTATCATCACTTTGGATGATCCTCTCGGATGCTATGATTGAAGCCCAAAACAACGAGTCACAAACCATCAACCTCGACTCAATAGAGGAGGAGCACGCATAGATGCTGAGATGCATAAAGCACTACTAGAGCAAGCAATAGCAAAAGCACCATGAAGGCCCACATCAACAGCCAGTATAGAAGGAAGATCTTATCCTCAAGGCTATCCACGAGCATGTGGACAAATTACTGGGAAGGCCCTTACATGGTCACTAAAGCCTTCGGGAATGGAGCCTTCAAGCTACCAGACATGGACAACAACGAGTTCGTCAACCTGGTGAATCACTCATACCTCAAGCCATACTACATCTGAAGCATGAAGACAATGGCACCATGCACCGTCTGCTACGACGTTAAACTGGCAACAACGTCAAGAAGCATCTACAATGACATTAAACTAGCAACATCCGCAATGACGTTAAACTAGTGACATCAAGTAGTGTTCGCAATGATGATAAACTAGTGGCATCGATCAGCATCCGCAATGATGTTAAACTAGCAGCATCGAGTAGTATCTGCAATGACGTTAAACTAGAGGCATCGAGCAGCGTTTGTAATGATGTTAAACTAGCGACATCGAGCACCATCTACTACGACGATAAATTGGCAACAACAACAAGTAGCGTCTGTTACGACATTAAATTGGCAGCAACCATCCACTGTGATGTAAACATAGCACAACTAGTACGGTATGACTATAAACTGACACAACATGTCCACTATGATGTTAAACTAGCATGTATGGTCTGCTGGGGCCTTAAACCAGCACAGCAGTCTGCTGGGACTCTAAACCAGCACATGGTCTACCAAGACCTTAAACTGGGTTAGCGTTATGTCCTTAGCATGCATCTATGTCAAATACACATCGAACGAGCATGCACAATGCCTATGTGGGGTTGGGACATTGCAGCTCCAGAATGTGGTTCATGACGCACTTGGAACACGATCTGGAACTCAAGCAATGTTGCACCCTTGGCATCATGCTGATCCTTCAGAGATTTCGTATGACATCACACTGGCCCTCCGAACCTACCGTCGCCACGATCCACTGCTCTAATAGTAGTTCCTGGGCCAACACCTGTTGTTGGAGTTCTAGCCCAGCCACAATATTGTCATTATTTAGTCCCCTTCCAACGTCTCAGCATAAATGACATTTAGCTATGTGGTAGCTGATCCCATAGCTGAATTAAGAATGCATGCCTTTGGCAGGAATTCGAGAGCATCCACATTCACAGCAACTCCCAACGCCTTTGATGTTAGCTCCTCCATGCAAGTGCTTCCAAGGCCTGCACAGGCATCTAAGAGCTTCAACAACATCTGCAACAAGTAAGACCTTTAGCCCTCTCTTCACATCATGGTTGTTTTGCTCTCCATCGTGCTTATAGGGTGCAACCGAGAGAATGCTTGACCACAGTAGTAGGTGCTACAGCATCGCAAAGTGAGTGCCTCGACTAGCTTGACTACTTCAAAGTGCAAATTCCATGACGTGCATAACATAGCTCGCTGCATGGGAAGCATCTGTAGGTAGGTCAAAACCCTTCGCAGATGTAACACAGCTGATCCTACGAAGAAAACACCTATCCTACACGAGGTCAATGGTCTGAGTAAAGATGAAAACGTGAACAAGTCCCTTATGAGCACTCCGACAAGGGACTTTCCTAAACCTCATCTTTGCCCTTTTCCTGGAAACCAATGCAACACTCTCAAGCACAGCCAAGTGACATTTTAACACTCACCAAACAACAATGTTAGCATCGTTTCTTCTGTGGTGTTTCGTTTTCTTTGTCAACATCTCTTGAGCCTGTCCTCCAGATGTTGACAATGAGGGGCCAATGAAACACCCCAAAATTCGAAGGCATGCCTGCTTCACCAAACCTTTGCAATTCAAGTAGTGTTACGATAGTTCTTCAGGAGATGGATGCTTTGATGTTCAGACTGTCCAGTTTGGAAAGTTTTCTAAGATAAGGATTCTTACTATGCTACGCTACACCATGTAGCATAGCAAACTTTAGAAGATGTTTGCGGAAACATAGTGCTACGCTACGCTATGCTATGTAGCGTAGCACAATGTAGCAAAAGCTAAACAACCAGTCCCCTCACTCAACTTCAAGTCCTTCGACAATGTCTCCGTCCATCAAAAAGTAGCAAAATTGGCCGAAATTAGGTCATGTTTGCTGCTATGCTATGCTAAGCTACATGGGGTAGCGAGGCATAGAAATTCTACAGAAGTGACAGACGGCATCTTGAAGGGTGGGATTAGCAAGTTTGCAAGTTTCATAGTGCAAAAGACAAAGTTTGTAGATGGGCAACATTTTTTGCGACTATGACCAGTTGCTATGCTACGATACACTACGTAGCATAGCAAAAATGCAACAAACAATTAGCACACTCCAAAGGTTTCTAATGCATGTAGCAGGACACAACGCAAGTTTCTCACTTCAAACCAGCGGCTACGCTACGTTCCGTTGCGTAGCATAGCATAGTGTAACAAAATGATATGCCATGCCAAACATGCTATGATACAAGGCATAACAAAATGTGGCAAGTGGTTACACGACATCAATGCACCTCACCTAATTACACTGTTTCTCTAACAGTGCAATTATAGCATGGAAGGCTCATAATTATGGCATGGTTGGCTCGTCCAATGATCATGCAAGCACGTGCAGCATAGACAGGTTAGCATAAGCCTAGGGCATGTGGCATTCAAATTGCATCTTTCGCGCGTCCTTGGTCTTATAAATATCCCAATGAGCGACACTTAAGGCCTCTCTAGATTATCTCTAGCTGGCTTTTCTCTCTCTAGCATTTTAGCTGTTGGCAGTTGGGCTCTCTTTTGGGCACTTTCAAGTTTCGATTTTCTGAGCAATTTAGTCGGCTAATGATTTTGTTGGCTGATGAGAAAAAAGTTGGCATTGTAACTTCAAGCATTGTAAGCTTCCTATTTTGACATTGTAAATAGTTAGCATTCTCAGTTGGCATTTCGTTCTACTCTTTCTTACCACCTTAGTAGCACTTCACATTGTTGATGACTGAGCCTGCATTCAAGCACACAACCATCTCGCTCTACACATCTTGGTTACTCTTGAGATCTCTACACCCCCTGGCGCTATGCAACTGATTGTATCCATCTTGACAATGCAAGGTTATAGCTTCGAAGCGGTGCATTTTTCTAATTGCATTTTTACATTATCGCCTATTTACTATTGCATTTTACATTGTTTTCTATTTCTCTTGAATTTAAGCATTCCTTCGTATTATCAGTCTCGTTTTAAAATTACACATTGAAAAATGTTATATAGACACCGACTAAGTCCCTGTCTGATCGACTAGACCGTTCAGGGTGCCTCGTTTCTATCCCCTCCAGCACGGCCCTCCCATGGAAACGGGGTCAAGACTATCAACGGCCGACGGCCCATCAGCGTTTTTCCAGCCATTGACATTTTTGGTCGCTACAGAGTTAGTCTAAAAGCCACCTAAAGGTGTTGGTGAGTGAGAAGAACACGTCTAGAGTAGGAAGGAACTTCTTGTTTCGGTGAATGATCTTAAAGTTGCACTTTGCTTTTATTCTTGGTGGTCTAAGGACAAGCCTACTTAAATATTTATGCAAAGAAATTTGTACATTTCATTGTTAAATGTCCTATATTCAAGTGACTGGTTATGCAGTGTGAGTGATTGCCATTATGGTTGTATAGGGCTGAGTAGTTGCTTAATTTCTACCCCTTGTTAAATGGGATGAGCTAACTCCATGCTTAGGGTAGAGGTTAAAGTGTTCTTGGGATTCATGTTGCTATGTAGAAAAATGTAAGAAAATAAGGTGTTAACAAAAAATGTTCAAGTGCAAAAAATGTTGAAAAAATGGCTAAGTATGCAAACTATGCAAAGAGGCCAAAAAATGACCAACTCTAGAAATGTTGTGGAAAAGTGACTAACTCTAGCATTACGCTTGTTATTCTTTAAGGAATTGTTATGCTCTAAAGGGTTTTTATGCTCTCCAGAGCACT
The DNA here is from genome assembly GCA_015680685.1 of Gnetum montanum. Taxonomy (NCBI): domain Eukaryota; kingdom Viridiplantae; phylum Streptophyta; class Gnetopsida; order Gnetales; family Gnetaceae; genus Gnetum; species Gnetum montanum. Next base: position 353,286 of record MNCI01001768.1, on the reverse strand, counting down.
CAAAGCTTGACACAATGGACACAGTTGGGCTTTTCGTCCTACAGCGTTTTAGGGGAATTGACAACTAGGACTGATCTACACCAACTAAAATGTAGATGACTCCTATGCAGGGCTATGATCCAACTACTGCTATGGCAAGTCCATAGGGGTGTTATGTTTATGCTAGCTTACCACTAGTAACTTAGGTGCAAAAAGCATGTGGAACTACCCTTAAACATAAAAGAAATGGAAGGCCCTCATTCTAGCACCAAAAATTGTAATATCCAAAAATGTTGATGGATAGAACACTGAGAGGTTGACAGGCATATAGCCTAACCCCAAAACCATGTGAGGGCTATTTTGGGAAATAGAAACCAGGTGCCCTGAATGGTCTGGTTAATCAGAGAGGGACTTACATAGTGTTAAGATGATTGTATGTAAGAAGAGTTTGTATTGGATTAAGTGCAAACACTAGGACTAGCTAAGACAGAGTGTAGCAAGGTGTCCTAGCCTAAAATAGTGACGTGAATGTGTGAATATGTATCTAATAGTAGAAAAATGTGAGAGTTATGCTTAATATCAAAGAAAAATGCTTGGAAAAGAAATGGAATAAAGCTTAACAACAAAGAAATGCGTTGCCCCAAAAATGGGGATCGTAACTTTTGCTAGATAAGAGGTGAGAATGGTACGTGGCATTAGGTAGGCACAGTGGCAATGTAGTCATAGTCTCTAGGATGTTCAGGATGTAGAGCTAGTGGCTGTAGTGGAGACTAAACCTACTGGGTTGGTTGTTGTTGTTTTCTGCAAGTGCAATGGTGGACTACATTTTGGGAGGCATTAAGGTGTGAAGCTTAGATGCTCAAGTGTGAGAGTGTTAGGGATGCTTAAATAGCTAAAATGCCTAATGCTCTTTTGATTTGCCAACCCAAAGAGTGCTAGAAATTGAGCTATTTATAGGGCTAGGTTTAGCATGAAATGTAAATTAGTTGCCATGTTGCATGGGTACCACGTGTATCATCCGAAATCGTCGGTCTCCGGCTGGAAGGAAACAGAGACCGTGAGATCACAGGACATGCATAGAAGACCCTACCTTTGCCTGAGGGCAAGCTGGAATGAACGAAGGCAGAGTACCTTGGGTGCTCCACACGTAGACCAGAAAAGGATTTCCCCAAACGTACACCAAAGTGCTATACGCTGGGTTATATGTAAACGGCGCAACGAGCGTGGATCGGAGTGTAAACAGCGAAACGAATGCTAACAGAGCGTAGATGTAAACAAACATAAATAGAGTAAATGCAAAAATTAATGCAAACAGTAAATGATTTTGGGAAGAAAATGTAACAATGGCATTACAGAATGAAAGTACAATGCACTGGTCTAACGCAGTTGTGACTGGAACACAAGGCGGACGAAAAGCCCTAGTGGATGCAAGGATGACTGGTTCACACTGTAGGCACAGTGTAGAGGCTGTCTGCTCAGCGTACAAATTTTTCTAGTGTAAAGGGTTTTGTGCTCTGGTTCGCAGTGTCTCAGCTCTCTGGTATGCTTTAGAATTTTTTTCCTACTCCCCGAATCTCATGAAAAATTGGGGTTTTATACAGGTTTTGACAGCAGACTCGGGTTGGGCGACACATGGCGCATTGACCGAGTGCAAAAGCATAAAATTTATAAGTATACAGTATGTTACATTTGGCGGGCATATACGCTGGGCATATACGCTGTGTCTGGCGAGCGTAGACTGTGGGCGTATATGCCCAGCGTATACGTTGGGTGTGCTGGGCATATGTGAATTTGGGAGTAGATGTCGTGGATGCTGGCGTATATGCTGAGCGTGTATGTTGATGATGGCTAGGCGTATATGCTAGGGCGTATACACTGATGAATGCTGGCGTATACACCCCAGCATATACGCTGATGGTCGTTGCCTTGTGCCAAATCTTGCTTTGCATTGCTGTTTCCATGCTGTGTTTGGGGATTTCATATCGGGCATATGCATTTGTTGTACCTGCTGAGCGTACATGTGAGGCGTATATGCTAGACGTGTACGCTAGGCGCATACGCTGAGCGTATACACTGTGAATTTGAGCATACACGCTGGGCGTATATGCTGAAAATTTGAGTGTATATGCTGAGAATGTACACTTGGGCGTATACGCTGAGACTGCCTACTTAGTGAAAATTAAGCATCTGATCTTCAAATTTGCCATGTTTGACACCAAATGTAGTTGTGGTCGTCTGTGGGTCCAAGGGACCTGCTTGGTGTTGGACAAGTACTAAGCTCCAAATTTTGTGGTATTTTATTAGCCCCTCTTTGTTGACATTTGGAGGAATCGACCTGAGAAGCGTCGACAAAGAAGTGCAAAACACCACAAACAACTTGATAGAGACTTTGTCCGTTGCCACTTGACTAGACGTCATTGCACTGTGTTCAGTAGTACATGGGATTGGGAAAGTGGGATTTGTAACTGGCAGGAGAATGGGACTAGTAAATGCCCAAGGGATTGTGCTTGGTGAAAAGGGGATGCTCTGGTGTGTGTCATGTTGATCCTTGTCAATAGCCATTATTTAGCAGACTTGGAATCCAGACATGTGATGTGCATCCTTTGGCAGAACAAAACTCTTGGTTAGTGTCCAAGAGATCTTGTTGGCAAGGCCAAAGCTATGTGATGATGTGTTGCATTCTTTGGAGGAACCTGTTGGCAGAGAGCCAAAGCCATGCAACTGAATGTTTCCAGATTATTTTTGACATGAGTACTTGGTTTCAAGACAACTGCCTTCCCGCGTGGGCCTTATATGGGAACTGCTTTCCTTCCTGGGGCTTATATGGGAAGGGCCAGGTTTTTTTTTTGAAAGAAAACTTTTTCTTTAATTTTGTACTCATGCTCAAGTGTTGTGTTGTGTGTTACAACTGCTTTAAAGTGTTACAGCATGCAACCACATGCTCAAAGTTTTGAATGCACTGGGTGTGGCAAAGGTGTGGCTGAGTAAAGTGTGTCGGTGAATAGATAGAGAATCTATCGGGAGATGGGGATGTACTAGCGAATGGTTTGATTTAGTCTTGCCATGTGTGCTGTGAACATTGCCTCATCTTACTGCTTATGACGAAATGCATTCTTGTGCGAAACTTCCGAGTGTCATCCTACAAACATAACTCGAAGGAGACAAGAAAACCATGAGTAAATAAGCGAGCTTAGACTTAAACAGCTACTGATAGAACAAAGACATTGGATGTGATTTCAGGCACTGTATATAAATGGCAGCAATGTTGGCAGGATTGTCTAATGGTTGACGATGCAGTGATTCTGATGACTAAATGTGGCCGCAAACTATGGAACTGGAGATGAACTTGCCAGTTTATAGTTGTGGCGGATGTTACGTTGCCAGTTTCTAGTCTTAGCGGCCATAAAGAGGCAAACTAGTTTATAGTCTTAGTAGACTTTGGTGGTTGTGCCTGTGACAGTTTACTGTCATGCTGGATGAGTGCTAGTTTATCGTCATTGTAGACACTGTGTGGTATTAGTTTAGTGTCATGATGCCGGGATGATCTGTGATATCAGTTTTAAGTCATAATTCAGGACTGTTCTGTGGTATCAGTTTTAACTCATGACCCCAGGACTGTTTTGTGGTATCAGTTTTAAGTCATGACCCCAAGAATCGCATGTACCTGACTTTGTTCAGACGTGGAATGGCTTTAGAAACAAGTGATTGGTTGGATTTGCAAACTCATTTCCTTCCATATCAGCTAACTTAAATGCTCCATTGTCGAATGCTTTAGTGACCAAGTAAGGCCCTTCCTAGTTGGCTGAGAATTTGTCCGGGTGTTCCCGAACAGCCTTAAGTACAAGGTCGCCTTCCTTGATGGGGTGCTTATGGATGTCATGCCGATGTCACTGCTGTTGTTGTTTTTGGTACTATTCAATCTAATCGAGCATGCGTATGTGTTCTTCCTCCACCGAGTCCAAGTCAATGATGCACAGATCATTGTTCTATCCATCGTTGAGGAGTCCAGAAAGTGTGATCCTTAAAAATGGTACCTGCAATTCTAAAGGTAAAACAGCTTCTAAACTGTAAACAAGACTATATGACGTTTTACTTTTCAAAGTTCAATGTGTAGTACGGTATGCCCACAATGCGTATACCGATTGTTCGTGCCATCTTCGCTTGCTTTGGGAAAGCACCCTTTTGAGTATTGCAATAATCATTTTGTTTGTTGCCTTTGGTTGCCCATTACTCTGAGGATAGTAAGGGGATGAAAACGAGTGTTTGATCCCTAGACTATCACAGAAGGTTTTGGTCTCAGCACTGCTAAACTATGGCCCGTTGTCAGTGATGATTGTCATGGGAACACCAAAGCGGGTTACAATGTTGTCGAGAATGAAATTGCAAACATGTTTAGAGGTAGTTTTGCGAAGGGGAGCGGCTTCTACCCACTTCATGAAATATTCTATTGCAGTTATAATAAAACTATGCCCTGCAGAAGATGAGGCTGTTATTGGGCCGATAAGGTCCAATCCCCACTTTTGAAAAGGCCATGTGATTTGCGCTGTATGTAACTCATTTGGTGGGACATGGATTAGATTGCTATGTTTTTGACAAGTACTACATGTTTTAACCTTAGAGAGACAGTCATACTCCATGTGTGGCCAATAGTAGCCTAAGCGTCTTATCTTCATTGCCATGGCTTTTGGCACTATGTGTCCTCTGCATAGGCCCTCGTGTATTTGTTCAACAATGGTTTGGGCATCGGTACTACTGACGCACGTTAGCAATATGCCTTCGTAAGTTCTACGACATAATGTGTCCCCTACCAGGGTATACTGCTTAGAACGTTTTTGTATTGCATCCTTTTGTGCATTTGTTAGATGTCGTGGTGTTTTGTCGCGTAGAAGGTATTCTTTTCTGTCGTCATACCATTCCATTGCATGTGTTGTACTAACAGATGCGACCAGCAATGTGTTAAGAGTATCAGTTATTAGTTCGGCACAACTAACCACGGAGCTTGGTAATGCATGGAACATGTCTGGCGATATGTTTAATGCTAATGTGGCTAACGTGTCTACAATGGTGTTATCGTTTCTAGAAACGTGTTTCACATCGATGTTTTTGAATCACCTTATTAAATGTTTTACCAAGTCATAGTATGGTTGTAAATGTTGGGCTTTACATGTATAAACATCTGTGACTTGGTTTAAGACTAGTTGTGAGTCTCCTCTGACTATAAGCCGTGTGATGTCTAAAGCCAATGCTGCCGCGAGACCTCTAAGGAGACCTTCATACTCTGCTATGTTGTTGGTACAATGAAAATTGAAATGATAAGCAAAAGGTCGGATCTCCCCGAAGGGATAGGTGATGATAGCGGTTGCACTTCCACCTCGAAAGGTGGATGCCCCATCAAAGTTTAGAATGGCATCGTAGTCGTTGGGCACTATGTCTATTGCACTTATATTCTCATCCGAGAATTCTGGCTCTATTGTCGCTTAATCGTGCGTTGGTGATGTGACCATTTGACTTGCTATGGCTTGACCCTTAACTGATGATTATGCTATGTAGTGCAGGTCAAATTCAGCTATCATGGCTTTCCAGCGGGCTATTCGACTCGTTTTGTAAATGTTTTCGGTTATAGCCCTTAGCACATTATCCTTGCAAATTATGTTAACTTGGTTACGGAAGAGGTAATGTCACCATTTTCTTAAAGAAAAGACCAAAGCTAAACATGACCTCTCCACGTCGTTATACCTTTTCTCGTGGGCAACTAATGCATGGCTTAAATAATATACAGGGACTTCAGTTCCGTCATCTTGTTTCTGGCAAAGCATAAACGCGATTGACGAATCCGAAGTGGCAAGGTAGATGTAAAATGGTTTATCGTTTCGAGGTGGATAAACCGTGGGTAGTCGGGCAAGTGCTGTTTTAATATTATTGAATGCTTCTTGGCACTGTGGAGTCCATTCAAAATGGACGTTCTTGCGCAACAGGTGATTCATAGGTTTTAATTTGTCTATTAGCTTTTCTATGAAATGCCTAATAAAATGTAATCTACCTTGTAGACCTCGAAGTTCGGTAAGGTTTCCTGGTGGTTTCACGTTTGTTATGGCCTTAACCTTATTGGGGTCTACTCGTATCCCTGCTTCTGAGGCTATAAATCTAAGCATTTTGCCTGTCTTGACGCCGAAGACACATTTTTTTGGGTTGAGTCTCAGTTTGTACTTTAAACAACGCTTTAATACTAAGTCGAGATCTTGTACATGTTGTTCCGCTATTTTTGATTTAACCACAATGTCATCCACGTAATCGTTGAGTGAGTGTAACATGTAATCGCTAAAGATAAATGTCATCGCTCTTTGATACGTGGCCCCAACGTTCTTGAGACCAAAGGACATCATTGTATAACAAAAGGTTCCCCATGGTGTCATAAAGGTTTTCCGAAGCTCATGCTCCAGGTTGATGCGTATTTGATCGTATCCCAAGAAGCCATCCATGAAAGATAATAAGGCATGTCCGGTAGTCGAATCAACAAGTTGATCAATGCTCGGTAGGGGAAAATCGTCTTTTATGGTTGCAACATTTAAATCTCGGAAGTCAATGCATAAGCGAATGCTTCCGTTTTTCTTCAGGACAATGACCATGTTGGATACCCACTCTGCGTAATCAACAACCCAGATGAAACCAGCCTGATAAAGCTCGGTGATCTCATTACGAACTGCCAATGCCACCTCAAGTTTAACCTTTCATGCCCTTTGTTTCACGGGTCTCAATTTCGGATCAAGGATAATGTTATGCTAGAAAATTTGAGGGTCTAACCCAGGCATGTTCGTGTAAGACCAGGTGAATGCTTTCATGTTTTCCCTAAGCACGCCCTCAATGTCTTTGGCTAATTGTGGTTATAACAATGTGCTTAATTTTAATATTTTAGTTTCCCCATCGGGCATGGTTATTGGGGTTTCGTTCAATGGGTCTTTGGTAATATTTTCAGCTCCTATGTCGAGGGATTTTGTCATACCTTTGTAGTTGTCTATTGTTTGCTGTGTTGAGGCTATGACTGTGTCATCCATTGATGAACTTAAGTGGATGAGGTTTATGCTGATGTCCCTTGCAATTTTGCCATATGGTTCATCGATAATTAATGGTTCGGTTAAGCGCTGGCAATCCATCAAGGTTGCTCCTACCAATAAACAGAGAGCGNTGGCAATCCATCAAGGTTGCTCCTACCAATAAACAGAGAGCGGAATTAGCTAATGGGTATTGTTCTATGTTCTTTGGTAATTTTAAATTATGTGTACATGCATGATGGTGGATTATCGTCGCACCAGGACGCATGGCAGTTTAAGGCCATATTGGGCTGTGGGTGGCAGTTTAAGGCCTTACTGGGTTGTAGGTGGCAGTTTAATGCCTTACCGGGCTGTAGGTGGCAATTTAAGGCCTTACTGGGCCGTAATGGATTCGTATGTGGCAGTTTAAGGCCGTACCTGGCCGTAACGGTAGTTTAAGGCTGTACCGGGCCGTGATGGCAGTTTACGCTGGGATGTTCGGCGTAAACACGTGAAATGGGGTTCATAGGGGAATCGGGATGTAGTAATTTTTGTTTTATATTCTAAATATATATATTTTTTATTATTATTTTGAGCAAATTTTGGCAAAAAATAAGTAAAAAGGCAAAAAGTAGCAAACCGGGAGGCAGCGGCGTAAGCCGCAGCGGCAGCGACGGCGGAGCACTATATAAAGGAGGGGGGGCATCATTTGTTACTTTGCATTACGGCTGAGCATAAATTTTATGGCGTAAGCTTCCCAGCATAAGCGTAAACTATCAAAACCTGGCGTAAGTGTAAACTTGATCATGAGCATATAACCCGAACCTTGAGTGTAGACGCCAAAGACCAAACCTTAGCGTGGACGCAGAGCGTAGAAGTCCCAGTGTTGGCGTAAAGAGTTCCAACCTTTAGCGTAAACTGTTAATCTCAGTGTGGAAGACACCAAGATGGGCAAAGGCAAGGAAGTGGAAGGCCAAGGGAGGAAGGGTCTTGACTTGACCTTCGCAGAGGAGACTGAAGCCATGCTACAGTGCCTGCCCCGGCTGAGGATTCCGTCATGGTCTGGATCATCACACAAGTAGGCTCTGATCCTGTCTCTGTTAGTTATTTTTGCTTGTGCATGCTTTGTAGCGTAGACAGTCTCGTAGAGGGTTTTGGCGTATACGTCGAGCGTAAAGTTTAGAATAGAGACTTCGGTGTATACACCGAGCATAAGTTCACAGCGTAAAGTCAGGTTAGCGTAGACTGTCAGCATAATCTGTTTTATCAGCGCACAACGTAAACACTTTTTCTTTCTCGAGGCGTAGATGATTGTATCAGCGTATACGTTGAAGGCTGTACGGCGTAATAAGTTTTCTATGCGCGAAGTTTACTGTTTTATCAGCGTAAGTTTATGTTTCATCAGCGTAGATGATCTACGCTGTGACGATGTATACGCTGAGGGTTCCTTCAGCGTATACGCTGAGCGTACACAGTTGTCTTTTAAGTACGATATAGCGTAGACTTGTTTTTCATGTTTCCGGCGTAAACTGTTTGTTCAGTGTCTAGTGTAGACCATTTACGCTGAAGGTTTCTATGATGTATACGTTGAGGGTTTCTTCAACGTATATGCTGAGCGTATGAGGTTCGGGTGTCAACGTATACGCCAGGTTAGATAGCGTATACGCCGAGTGTAAACAGTGTTTGACAGCATGTATGCTGGGTTAGGCAGCGTATACGCTGAGCATAAGCGGTTAGGAATTTTTCTAAGTGTTGGTCTATGATGTGAACTTTTGCTTTTCGGGTCGTTTTGATGCATGGCTGATTTATTGTGGCATCCTAATTGCTTGCAGGGACAGTAAGCCTTTTCTCCTCATTGTTGAGCTCGTTGGGGTGCTAACTTGGTTTGGCCACATTGAGGCTGATGAGCCTACCCCGGACTTAACTGTGGACAACAATGGGGTCTGGTTCAGAGAAGGTGCATGTGAATTCCTAGCCTTCATGCTAGACAACTTCGAAGTGGCGATCTGGTCTCAGCTAAGTGAACTGGTGGCGCGAAGTGTGCTTGAGGCAATGTTGCTGGGAGCTGTGGAGGGTGTCATGGTCTTCATAGAAGACATTGACGAGGGGTCGTTTGTTAACAAGGGTGGTTCTACCCGCGGGCCTAGGTCTACACACCCGTTAGCGTGCGTGTGGGCACAATTGCCACGAGGGTTGGACTACCTCAACAACACTTTGTTCATAGCTACACATGCGCACACATTATTCCAGAATCCCATTGGCACCGTGTACCGGGTGGATAGGTAGGACCATTTAAGTTTGTTGTTTCTTTTTTCCGTTTGGTATTTGTTTTTATTTTGACATCCATTTGTTTGTAGGCCCAAAGTTAACCCGGACGGAACATGTGTTGAGGATGAAGGGCTAGCTCTTGCTTGCACTACTCTAGAGGCTTTTATGGTGAGTCCAACCCTTCGTGGAACCATATTAGGTCAAACGAAGGGTGCTATCTTTCATTTTCATAAACAGTTCTCTAGAGCATTCGCGATGTGCAAAGCTCGTGGGTGGCTGCATGAAGACTAGTCAGACAATGAACCAGTCTTCCCTCGTGACCCTGGCAGCACATCCAAGTCGACAACTAACGGTAAATGAAAACATTTCCTAGATGTGCCAACATTTTTGTTCAACTGTCGAGAGTTATACTAACAATCTCAAATTGTATTTGCAGTTGATGTGCCTCCTGGCGGGGATCAGATTATGACGGGCCGAACTGAGACTACATTGTCGATGAAGTTTGGAGAGGTCAGTAAGGTCCAAAAGTGGTTGCGTAACCATGCTTCACCATCTATTGTTCGTTGCTTAGACAATTCCGGCCTCATGGAGCTCTTCACGACCCCGAGTCCTGATGTATCGATAGCAGAAATGATCGAGATCATGGATTCCTTTAATGAGTCTGTCTCCTACTACAGCACCCGAATTAAGGGTGTTAAGGTAGTTTTCCATCTGTTGCCTGAGTTCTTTTCAAACTTATTTGGGGTATCGGCAGATAGCATAAGTGTAGTTTTAGACAAAGCTCATAAAGAGCTCCAAATGGTGCATGAATTGGAGGATTGGCTGGGCGTGGCCAAGGGTACCAAGGAATTCCCGATGCAGGGGAAAGCAAAGGTTGAGGAGGTAAATGAGCTATATCCCCTGTTTAGGGTCCGGGTATTTCCCAAAACCCTTTCCTAGGTATGGAGTCTTGGGGTTGAGGCTGTACGTGTCATGCGAACTATCCTGGAAACCGGCATGCGCTATAATTGGGCCCAATTTTTGTTGTCGGGCATGCACAAGGAGATAGTGCGATTGCGTTTGAATGTCAAGGCGCAGTCCCACTTCACCTTTGCCTTTTTCATTGGTTACCTTCGTCACTTCACCAAGTTTCTGGTAGTCCGCACAGACAACAAGTTTGTTCTATGGGATTGGGGCCAACTATCCTGCCCGTGGATCAACCACTTGTTCGAAATAGCCAAGTCCCAGGATGCGCCTGAGGGCATTGACGAGTCTATGTCTATTACGACCGAGGGATCGTCGAGTACCTCAATTCATACTCATGATAGTCTGGGATTAGAGCCAGATGATGTGCCCCTCACTACGAGAAGAGCAGAATGGGTCATCAAGGAAACTATTGGCCATGCCAAATCGAAGCTGAAAAAACACGAACGCATAGCTAAGGAATTTTCTAATGTGAGCGAGCCACGAGTGAAGCACATACAATTCAAGATTCATGGTAAATAGACTTCGCCAACTTATTGTTTTATTGTTTTCGTTTTGTTCATAATTTTTCTTCAATGACTTACATGTCACTGATAGCTTTGGCTTGATTTGAGAAGTGAGGAAGCAGGCTTTGGAAACGATCACTGAGGAGGAGGTGACCAACACAGAGTGGAATAATGAGGAGGAAAATGTGGAGAAGGATCAGGGAGGAGGAACGAAGGAGTTAAAGGAAAACACCACAGAAACTGAACCGTTGGATGATCAAGGTGGTATCGATCAAGTGTTCAACAGCTTTCTTAAGGGAAAACTGGACTTGGGGGATCCCCCGAAAGGTGAGAAGGAGCACGGTATGTTTTCTTCTATTTTTATTTCATATCGCTTCATTAGTTATCATTTCCATGGTATTTTATCTTCATATTTTCATTTCTTCCAGACGAAGGTAGTGAAACCAGGATGGTGCGGTTAGACGTACCCATGAAGACAGTTCCTCCTAAGAGGACCGCGAAGGTTAGTTCGTCCTGCACCCATGAGCCGTTTACTTGGATAGAAATGCCAAGTAAGAAAGATTTTGTGGCTGGAATCACTAAAGAGGTTGTTGAATGAATTCAGAAGGTCCACCTTGCAATAGGTATAACATTTTTAAATCGTTTGCCATTTTAACGTTTCGCACCTTGTTCATATTATCTTAACGTTTGCTCTTTTCGTGTGCATAGGTGCCAAATTGAGGTGGGATCCCTCTTAGAGCATCAGCATAGAGAGTTTACCCTTGCTATCCCCAGAGGTTGAGCAGGTGCCAAGGCCTGTTTATGATGAGGTGGCAAAAGGCCTAGTACACAACGCCAAGTCACTGTGGACTTGTAGGCATTCTATCGAATAGTTATGGCTACAGATCCAGGAAAAAGAAAAGGAAGTCTCCAAGTTGTTGGTTCAATGTGACGATCTTTAGGCTTGACAAGAGTTCGCTACTGCCAAACTAAGCGGTGATCACTCTTGGCGAACATCTGAGGTTACGTATACGAGATATTGGAATCTACTAAATCGTCATGCGTCACTGACTCGGAGAATGGCAGAGCGTAAAGCCCAAATTGATCTCCTAAACCTCAAATGTCAAGATTGGAAAGCCTTCACTTCCAAGATTTGCAAGTGGGGTTAGGATGAGAAAAATCACAAACATCATTACAAGAAGTCATTAAAGGAAGTGTCCATTGAAAAGCAGCAATTAGAAATGTTTGTGGAGGGTTTGGGTTTGCATTCTACTTTTGATACTTTTGCCCAAAACACAACTGTTGAGATGGAGTTCCCTACAAGGGTGATTACGACCACCTTTAGGGAAGCATCAGTGGGTGAATTACCTCTGAAACATCCTACCTGGTCGGCTGTCGACAAGGGAAAGACCTTAGCAGACGTTGAATTAGGCCTTGATGGGATAGATTGGGCAAGTGCCTCAGAGGAGGAGATCCTTCGTCGCCTGGAATTTGGGTTAGGGGGATCTCCTATGGTAAGTGTTTGTCATTATGAAATTGATTTGCTGAATAATGTTTGAAATTTTGATGCTCTCTTGTTCTTATATTGGTTGTCTCATTTTGTGTTTTCAGGAAGAAGGTGGTGACGATGTCCAAGAAGCTGGCCCTAGTGGAGCGGGGGCCCCTGATGCCAGTGGATCTAAAGGGGACGATCCTCCCATCCCAGATGCTTAGTTTTTTTTAGTTTTTTTATTTTTAGTTTTTTTTTCGCTTTATGGAACTATTTTGACTCAAATTGACATGGGAATTGTAAATTAAAAATTTTGAGGTATTTAGCAGATGGACAAGAACAATGTACATCATTGCGTATAACAGAAACTTTTTTGGTTGATTTTAAGTTTAATTGCACACACAACATGGCAATATAAAATGTTTTGGTTCACTTTTCTATTTTAAGCGTAACGTGTGGATGTAATTATAAATGATAAGCGAAAAAGGAAAACAAAGTGAATGAACTAGTTTAAGGCCATTTTGGGCCACATGTGTAGTTTAAGGCCATTTCGGGTCGTATGCGTAACCAGGGAATATTTCAGATGACACAGATAGATTTCTTAGTTGACCGACCATTGCTGATTGTGGCTAGATTTATGTTGTTGCGGACATGATAGTTTAACGTCTTTCCAGACAAGGAGTGTATTTTAATGTTTTTCTGATTTATTGTAGTTTAACGTCATTTCGGACGAGTTGTAGTTTAACGTCATTTTGGACATATTGAGATGGTATTATTTTAGGACTTTTTTGATTTTTTTGTTTTTAATGTTAGGCGATGTGTCAACGGGTATGATTCTGTATTCAGCATCCCCTTCGCTGATTACATTAAACGGTAATTTGGCGCAAGGGACATTTGATGGACTGGCTTCTGTGTCAGTGTTTTCTTGTGTTTTGGTATTTGCTGTGAGTTCTGTGTTAGTCTCTAATTGAGAGGGTGTATGTGCAATGTCAGGCACAGATTTTTCTATTTTAGGTGGATCACGTTCTGTGTTTAAAGGATTGACACCTACCGGTTGTTGCTTGTTTGTGTCGTTTCGGCTAGGCTCTTCAAGCTCAACCTCTGAGCCTTGGTCCATGTCTATGTGTGATGAAATAATAGGTGTAGCCATTTCCCTGTGTATGATGATTTCACCACCTTCATAAGGCAGGTGAATCTCTTGATGAATAGGGGATGAGACCGCTTTCAGTTGGGCCAACCAGGGTCTTCCTAATATTAGGTTGAATCTTGGCATTTCATCGACCACCACGAAGTCAGCAGATGTGGGAAACTAGTCCCCCACTATGAAGTCTAAGGTCACTATGCCCTTGATGATCATGCATGACCCGCTGAATGATTTTAAACATGTAGTTGCAGTTGGTTTGATTAACTCCATCAGCCCTAGTTGTTCAATGATGGGGTATAGTACCACATTCGTAGTAGCTCCATTGTCTACGTGGACCCTATGTATCTTGAATTGGTTTATGTGTATCGTTATGAACATGGGGGCTGTTGTTACCCCCCCTGTTTTCTTATCTACTTTAATGTTATCATTGTGGAAGCTTAGTGGTTTGGAAGTTGACCCTTGGGGCGAGTACATTACCGGATGAATGGATGGTTCATTTGTGGGCAAGTTCTCACTTACTGGGATCGACGTTAACATGCGTACCAAAGCTTCATGATGTATTTGGGATGTAAGAACCAAGTCATACAAGCTTAGCGAAGTGTTCTTTTGCTTGAGTGCTTATGTGACTTGTGTTAAAGCCATTGCCAAATCTCTACTGTTGGGCACGTTTGCATCAGCAGTGACTAGGTCCATTGGCCCCAATAGTTTTATTTCATACTTTGTTGATCCGTCGTCTTTGCTCAAAGCCATTGTTTTAGATGTATCAGTTTTTTTTTATGGTTCACCCTCGTTACCTGCGTTTGGTTGACGGTTATGTGGTGTCATGGGTATGACGTTAACTGGAGTGGGTTTAGGTGGCCCTACAACTAACTGTTGATGCTCCTTCTCTAAGCGTTCACGTGTAAGCCTATCTGCTAAGCATTCTCATGTGTGGCGTGGAGGTGGAGCTGGTCTTAGAGCCTCGGGTTGTCTTGGGATTCGTACCACATATGGAGTTGGGCGGGGTTGTGGTTGGACAGTCGGATGTGTTTGAGCAGAAGGCTGGCCAGGCATCCTAATGACGTAGGGGCTAGGTCTACCTTGCGTTTGTGAGGTGGAGGCTTGGTAATCATTAGGACTTTCAGATGTCCTAACAACATAGGGGGTTGGTTTTGGCGGAGGTTGGACCTCCGTTATTGCGACTGTAGGTGGTACTCGGACTATAAAAGGGGTTGGCCGAGTAGGAGGGATTGATAAATTTGAGGGAGTAACGGCGGGAGGTACCCGCACCATGTATGATTTTTCGCGTGTCGAGGTGTTTGATGTTGCTACGGCCGAGGGTACCCAGACGACATATGGTTGCTGCGGGGCACGCGGTGGTTGAGAAAAGGATGTGGATGGAGTGGGAGGAACTTGGACTGCAAATGGCTTGTTAGGTGTTTGTTTCCCGTGTTCAGAGTAGACGGTGATAATGTTAGGTGTCTCAGGTTCATCATCAAAGCATATTGTATTGATAACGTATGGTGCCTCTTTGGCGCTCAGAGGGTCTTTATACACCCCCATAGCTTGATTCTGCAGTTGGACCAAGTTGGCCTCATCAAAGGTGATTTGGCCTTCATCAATCATTCGTTGTATGTCCTGCTTCAGGGTGAAACAGTAATCCGTGTCGTGCCCATTGCGTTGATGATAGTCGCAAAAGCAATCCATTCTAAAACCTTTGGGCACTAGAGGCTCATCCGGCGTTGCTAGGCTTGGGTTCTAAACGAGTTGACAGAACCGATTATGTCTCTGGATGGCCACAGGGCATAACTGTTTATGTTTCATTAATCTAGCTTTCAGTAGTTCATTGAAGAGCTGGGATGGCTTCATAGGTAACGACGTATATTGAGAGGGTTCTTTCCTCTCAAAATTTCTCGTACGGTTTTGTGTTGGGTTCTGCGATGATGATGATTTTTGTGGAGTCGCGGGAGTAGTTCTAGTATAGCTAGTAGGGGCTACTAGTGGTTTCTTTGGTTGTTGCATTTTTGCTATTGCCGCTATAGTTGCTTTAGCCTTTTCTTTGTCCTTTTTACTATGTTGATTTTTAAAGGCTAAATACGCCGAATCATGACTATTTTGAGCCGCCTCTTCTATATTCTTAATTTGTACAAAAGCTTGGTTAAGGTTACACGCATTAAGATAGTATAATTTAGAATTGAAGAAGTCATTAACGGCCCCTTTTAGAATTGTGAGCAGATATGTCTGGGGAATTGGCTCGTGTAGCTCATTGAGAGCGGCACTCCATCTCTGAATGAATTTTTGTACAGGTTCAAGCGGTGCTTGTTTAACCTGTATAAGGCTATCCAATGTCGCCTCAGGTTTCAAGTTATATTTGAACCTGGTCACGAACTAATGTAACAACTCTTCTAAGGAAAATATAGAATTCCTTGGTAGGGCCCGATACTAATCGAGTGTTCTCCCGGCAAGGGACATAGGGAACACTCGCAAGATGGCATGGGGCCATGCCTGGAGTAATGCGCACTCTAACCTAAACATTATAAGATGTGCATTGGGGTCCATCTCCCCGTTATATTTAGTTAGTGTTGGAAACGATATGCCTTTGGGCAAGGTTAGAGGCGGGATGGAAGGGCTAATGGGGTCATCGTGGTAAAAGTCCACTACCTTCAGCTCTCCGTCAGCAGCCGTTTTGAGGCGCTTGACCTCATCAGTTAGTTCTTGCATTAATTTTTTGGCATCTACCCAGTCTTGGGCACTAGGTGACATGGCAACTTGAGGTTGTGGTACATTGTACAGGATAGATTGTTGGATGGTAGGTTCAAAGGCTGAAAGCTGTGCAGTCGGCGGTTGGACTTGTGGCACGTTTATAGTGGGTGGCACTAGGGATGGCACATTGTAAACAAGGGGTTGTCGTTGCAGCGGTTGCGATTGTACTTGGGGAATGTTATCTAGGGGAATCATATGGGGTGGCACGTTGTGGTGAGAGGGTTGATGTGATGGCACACCCATCGCTGCCCATTTCCCAGCCACATTTTATGGAGGAACCCCCTATTGGGTTACAGCAGTCGAGGGGACTCCGTGCGTTTGGGTGTGGGGGATGTAGTGAGTGGACATGGATGCTGGTATCATGTGTGGCATCCCTATCAGTTGAGGCAAGAAGGTTGCTCCAATGTTATTGTGTGGGGGTGGTGCTTGCGAGGATGGGCCTGCTGCTGCAGCGGGAATGATACTGAGAGGAAGCATGTTGAATTGCAGGTCAGTTACCGGAGGAACATGAACCAGTGCGGATGTTTCTGGTGGAGGTGCTTGCGCCTGGGTGAACCTGAGGTGTTGGACGGGCATGATTTCCCCTGTGCCTAGATGAAACATGGGGTTGATGTATGTTTGTGCGCTAAGGGTGTGATAGGAGTCTTCGTGTTCGGATTGGGCAGCAAACTCATCCTCCTCTTCCGGTTGGGGATCTACGGCAAGCTGATCCAATGACTGGCTCCTTTGCAGGAGGAGTTGTGTGATGAGCTCTGAGTACTACTCTGGAATAGGGATTATATCGTATGGGGAAGGGATGAACTCGTGTCCCCCCCTGTAGAAGAGTTCATATTGCCTCTTTACCTCTATTTCGGCTCAGTCTACGGCCAAACCAGCTTGCATCTTTACACATATGAAGTTATACTGGTCCTGGGTTATAATGTTAGAGGTTGGGTTTCTCCCTTGCAACCTTAGGGACCGACGGGGCCCGTTGTGGGTTGTACTGTCGATTGTGGAATGATGGGCTGTTGGGTAGCCATGGTGCCTACCATGTCGGTGACTTGAACGGTTGTAGCGGTGGTTTTTGCGGGGTTCATGATGACCTGTTGAAGGTATGTCATGGTATAGAGATGTGAAATAATGAGTGCAACGTACAGTGTATACGCTTCAACAACCAGCGTAGAATGACAGCGTATACAACGTACACAACGTATATGCAGCATATAGAGTCAGCGTAGACGAGTCTACGACGTAAATCGTACAGCGTATATGCTAGACAACGTATACAGCGTCAGGGTGCAGCGTAAAATAGGATTACAACATATAAAGTGCAGTATAAACTGGACAACAACGTAAACAGGTTTTACAGTGTCAGCGTGCAGCATACAGAATGTGGTATATATGAACAGTAGCATGAACGAGTTTGTAGCGTAAGGAGAGTAACGTAAATAGAATTTTAGAGAAAGTGTGCAGCATAGAGAAAATATATGGTGTAAAAATGTGTAGCGTAAAATGTATAGCATATGTTTAACAGCGTAAACGCTGGGGGATCTCGTAGAGTAAGTTTTAACAAGAGCAGCATAGACGCTGGACAACATAAACGTTGGATTGTAAACTAGGTTTCGAACTCAACAGCGTAAACACTGGGAGGTTTTCAGACGGAATCAGTGTATGGTCAACAGCGTAAACACTTACCAGCGTAAATGCTGGGACGCTTGCAGGTAAGGTTTTAGGCAGAGGCCCTCTTTCTAGCGCCAATTTCTGTACCGTCTAAAATCGTCGGTCTCCGGCTGGAAGGAAACAGAGACCGTGGGATCACAAGACATGCATACAAGACCCTATCTTCACCTGAGGGCGAGCTGGAATGAATGAAGGTAGAGTACCTTGGGTGGTCCACATGCAGATTAGACAAGGGTTTCCCCAAACGTACACCGAAGTGCTATACGTTGGGTTATATGTAAATGGTGCAACAAGCGTGGATCGGAGCGTAAATAGCAAAACGGATGCGAACAGAGCGTAGATGTAAACAAACGTAAATAGAGTAAATGCAACAATTAATGCAAACAGTAAACGATTTTGGGAAGAAAATGTAACAATGGCATTACAGAATGAAAGTACAATGCACCGGTCTAACGTAGTTATGACTGGAACACAAGGTGGACAAAAAGCCCTAGTGGATGCAAGGATGACCGGTTCACACTATAGGCACAGCGTAAAGGCTGTCTGCTCAGCGTACAGAGTTTTCCAGCGTAAAGGGTTTTGTGCTCTGGTTCGTAGTGTCTCAGCTCTTTGGTATGCTTTAGAATTTTTTTTCTCCTCCCTGAATCTCGTGAAAAATTGGGGTTTTATATAGGTTTTGATGGTAGACTCGGGTTGGGCGACATGTGGTGCATTGACCAGGTGCAAAAGCGTAAAATTTACAAGTATATAGTATGTTATATTTGGCAGGCATATACATTGTGTCTGGCGAGTGTAGACTGTGGGCGTATACGCTGGGCGTATACGTTGGGTGTGCTGGGCGTATGTGAATTTGGGTGTAGATGTCATGGACGCTGGCGTATATGTTGGGCATGTACGTTGATGATGGTTGGGCATATACGTTGGGGCGTATACGCTGATGGATGCTGGCGTATACGCTGATGGTCGTTTCCTTGTGCCAAATTTTGCTTTGCGATGTTGTTTCCATGTTGTCTTTGGGGATTTCATGTCGAGTGTATGCATCTATTGTACCTGCTGAGCGTACATGTGAGGCATATACACTGGACACGTATGCTGGGCGCATACGCTGAGCGTATATGCTGTGAATTTGAGCGTACACGCTGGGCGTATACGCTAAGAATTTGAGCGTACACGCTGGGCGTATACGCTAAGAATTTGAGCGTATATGCTAAGAATGTACACTTGGGCGTATACGCTAGGTGTATCTGCTGAGACTGCCTACTTTATGAAAATTAAGCATCTAATCTTNTAAGCATCTGATCTTCGAAGTTGCCATGTTTGACACCAAATGTAGCTATGGTCATCTGTGGGTCCTAGGGACCTGCTTGGTGTTGGACAAGTACTGAGCTCCAAATTTTGTGGTGTTTCACCACGTAGCATGAGCATAGACGGGGTCACGCTGACATGTTATGCTCTTATGAGAGTAGCAAATTTTTACACTCTAAAGAACAACAACGGGTCCCTAGAGACTGTTGAATTATGACCATACTGTGTAGACTACATGTGCCAAAGTTTGAGAGACTACAATGTACCTATAAGCAGTGCAAAATAGTACAACTTGGAGGCTATGCTCTAGGACTACATATTTCCCCTCTCCTTTTTGAGGAGGGTCAAGTGTAGGGACAAATTTTGGGGACCAATGGAGGATGCAAAAGAAATGCAAACTACTAATCTTGGTTGTCTATAGGACATTGGAGTTGAGACGAAGGTTGATGCTGAGCTCTAGAGGCTTTTGGAGGCTATTAGAAGCTTTTTCTAGTGTCAAGATGACTATGCTCTAGAGTGTAACCATACACTTAGTGAAAATTTGCAAATTTTTGAAATCTCACACTGGTTACACTGGATAGGCTAGGGAGTGTAGCAGGAACACTTAGCCAAATTTTGATGAAATCTATAGTCTTCTTTCATGGTATGCTGGCTATGCTCTAGGGTGTAGTAGGAGAGGTAGCCTTAGAAGTTAGAAAATGTACCAAATGTATCTTCCATGTTAAGCTAGCATAACAGATCCTTGTCTAACACTTAGGCAAAACTAGGCATTAGAACCTATGTCATGCTTGCTATGTTGTGGAGCATAGCAAAGCATAACAACCCAAAAGATAGAAAATTTTTTAAACTATCTTTTCCATCCTAAGTAATTCTAAGAACCTCTAGCATAGTATTTGGGTGAGCTAGCCACTAGGATAGGTGTCAAGCTAGATACGCTAAGGAACATAGCAAGTGTGACATCCTAGGAGATAGAAAATTTGCCAAATTGTTTCGTCCATACCAAGAAATCCTTGATCACTTTTGGTTTATCACTTGGGAAAACTAGCCATGGAAGTGTATGCTACCCTAGCTATGCTAAGGAGCATAATAGGTAGACTGAGAGCATAGTAGGACACTTAGAAAACTTTTCATGGGACTACTGTTGACACTTAGAAAAATCTTGGAAAATAGGCCTTAATGTGTGTTATCTTGGATACGCTAGAGAGTGTAACACCCACACTTAGAAAAAATTTGCCAAGTTTTGACACTTAGAGAGATTTTTTGTCAAAGACACAAAAGCCAAAAATTAGTGGTTTTTCACCCACAATGCTTCAACTCATGTAGTGGATGTAATATGGACATTTCTTATCATCCATCTATGTGAGTACTACTCCCAAAGCATAGTTAGATGCATCTATCATGATATGGAAGGGTTTGGAGTAGTCTGGTGCTTGTAGAATTAGTCTTTCTATGAGTTTCTCCTTTAATTGTTGGAATGCATGTTCACATTCCTTGGTCCAGATGAAAGGTGTATCTTTCTTTGTAAGCTTTACCAATGACTTTATGATCTTAGATAAATTCTCAATAAATTGTCGGTAGTAGCTAGTGTGTCCAAGGAATGACCAAACATCTTTAATGATCTTTAGTTGGCATGTTATTCCTTGGATGAACCTTATCTTTTCTAGGTCTACCTCAATCCCTTTCTACAAAATTCAATGCCCTAGCACAATGTCTTCTTGGACCATGAGATGGCTCTTTTACCAATTGAACCATAGGTTTGTCTCTACACATCTTTTCAGTACTTGCTCAAGTTGGTCCAAGGCTTCCTTAAAGGTAGCTCCATAGGTGAAAAATTCATCCATGAAGACTTTAGCACCACTACTAATTTGTTGTTGAAAGATACTAAGGACCAAGCATTCAAAGGTTGCAAAGGCATTTCATAGATCAAATGGCATCTTACAATATGTAAAAGTCCCCTAGGGACTCATGAATATTGTCTTCGCTTGGTCTTCTAGCATGATTTGGATTTGGTTATAGCCACTATAATTATCCAATAAACTATAATAACAATTCCTAGATATAGTGCCTAATACTTAATCTACAAATGGCAAAGGAAAGTGATCTTTAAATGTTGCTATATTCAATAGCTTGAAGTCGATGTAAACCTACCATTTACCATCCTTCTTTGGTACAATTATAAGTGGGCTAACCCACTCACTATCCACAATTGG
Organism: Gnetum montanum; assembly: GCA_015680685.1. Lineage (NCBI taxonomy): Eukaryota > Viridiplantae > Streptophyta > Gnetopsida > Gnetales > Gnetaceae > Gnetum > Gnetum montanum. The sequence continues at coordinate 332,014 of MNCI01001768.1, read as the reverse complement.
ATAGATGAACCCTGCCTTGAGGAGTTGCTCTATCTCCTCCTTGACGATTTGCTTCAATTTGGGATTTAGCTACCTCTATGGCTACCTTCTAGGATTCATGGCCAAGTCAGTGTAAATGCAATGCTAGCATATCCTTGGATTGATCTGGTTAGCTCTAGATATGACCAAGAAAAGTCTATTGACCATTTATTCATCACTTTCAACAACTTTTCTTTTTGTCCAGGAGAAAGTTTGGCATCAATTATGACTAGTTTACCATTCTTTAAAAATGCATTCTCTATTCTAACTAGTAAAGTTTTTAGCTCTAAGAGCTCTTGCTTGAAGTGATTAGGGATTTCCAACTCTCCCCAATAGGTATCATCATCTTCATTAGAGAGTTGGGAATGAACTTGTTTAATTTTGTTCATGCCTTTAACATATGCACATGTTAAGCTCTTAGTTGGTTCCATGCATAGTGTGCTACTATCTAAATTAGCTATTAGCCACTAGGTGCCCTCCTGCTTTGTGTCTGCTATGTATAGAAACCTTTGAATGTTAATTTCTTTTGCACAATGATTGCATGCCTTAATGTAGGTACTCATGATTAACCAAATCTTTTGCACACAGTTGCACCCATTATCACTGTATACGATGCATGGAATATGCTTCTTCTGTATTTTTCCTAGCTCATTTTCCTTGGATATTTCTAAAGATAGATCCCTTATACCCATTCTTGTGTCAACCATGCTTAACCAAGCCCTTCCCATAATGATGGAGAATTCACTTTTGTATTTGTCCACCTTGATCACCAGAAAATCAATAGGATAGGAAAACCCACAAACTATGGTCACAATGTCCTCTACTAATCCTAGAGGGATAGTAATTTACTAATTTGCTAATTCTAAATGAATGTTACTCTTCTTAAGAGGTGGTAGGTTCTAGGCCTTGTACATGTCATGGAAGATGAGGTTGACTTTAGAACTAGAGTCAAGAAGAGCCTTGAATAGCTCTTGTTTAGCAATATGTAAATAGATGAGTGGACTTCCTGGATTAAATATTTTTGTAGGAAGATTCCCAACTTTCATCTAGTTAGAAATAGCATGAGTTAGAATTACAATATGGATCCTAGGCAACACTTAGTTTGAAGGGCACTTGAAGGTACTTGACATAGAGAATGAGGGTGCTAGAGATGTAGGATGATTAGCCGAAGTAGGTTGTAAAGGAAAATGTCACATCGAGTTTCATCATCAAAGTTAGACTCCACAACTTCTTCCTACAATAGCTTTGCCCTTACCTCTTTGGTAGGCACGTTCAGCTTCTTTTTTCCTCCTACGATTACAATCACTATTTTTCTCTTTGGATTCTTTGGCAATCTTCAAAGTAGTTTGAAATTTTTCATCTAAGGAGTCCCATAACTTATCAACCTTGGCCAAAATATTAAAAACAATTTTTTCAATGGGCAAGGTCTTTTTTTTACCACTTCATCAAGTGGTGATTCCTCCTCATCACAAAATTGGACCTCTCATTTTTTGATGGAAGGGTGCCTATTATAATCTTCAAAACTTTCCCTTTTTGTAGCTCACCTTCTTCTTTTGCAACCTACTTGATTAACCTTTGGATTTGATGAACTCTCATTTTAGACAATCTTTCTTGAGCATACACCCCAAGGGTTCTTCTTGTTTCTTCTCTGAGCCCATTTATGATGTGGTGAAGTTATTCCCTTTGAGATAAACCATGGCTAGGGCATTGATGTAGGAGTGAATAGTATTAGCCCATGGCAGCATCCAAGGGTTCATGTGCTCCTTGTTTCTAGCCTTGGATTTGCCTTGTTAGATTAGACACTCTAGAGTATATCTGGTATTTGTCATTGAATAGCTCTAACATAGTACTCCATCTGCAGATAGATTCCAACTCTAAAGACTGATACCAACTTTTAGCTTCTTTGATGAGTATCCTTGGGAAAGGCTTAAGTTTCTACCATTCATTTTATATGTTCTATAAGTCACAAGAATCTTGAAGAGCTTGTACATGTGTTTGCATATTAGAGTTGTATCCCCCTTCAAATCTCAGGATATTGTTCATGTCTAGATAGTTGATCCGACTATCCTTCATATGCCTAGTTGGGATTTTCATTGCCTCTACAATGTTGAGCATACTTCGAGTTGCTAATATTAGTTTATCATCATTGCTACATCAATGATGTCATTGATGGTTTCAATGACCCTTGCAGTTTTGATGGCCTTCATGATCATTGTTGTTTCGCTGATCACCTTCATCATGGTTGTTTCGATGATGGATTTCTTGAGAACCATCAAATGATGAGGAATGTTTAGAATTAGATGAAGAGGATGACGAGGAAGGTGTACCACCATTTCCATCATGGTGTCTACTACCACTCCTACATTTATTAGGATCACCATCCTTGGATCCCTTGTGAAACACCCCAAAAATGATTCGAGGTCATTCTCACTTCACCAAGCCTTGCAATTCGCGTAGCACCACGACAGTTCTTCAGGAGGAGAATGCCCTTAATTCAGGCTGGCCAGTTCAAAAAAATTTCTACTTTAGGTGTAAATAGGCTCTATGGATCATCTTGTCTGTCCACCTAAGTAGTGTGCCGAGTTGACAACCTTCTTAGAAACAATGCATGGAGTTGACAACAGTGCTCAGGATGCACGAAAAAGTTTGGCAAGTTTTCTAAGTCATGAAGTCTACTACACTATGCTACACCCTGCTATGTAGCGTAGCAAGCTTTAGAAAATGATTTCAGAATGAAGTGCCATGCTACGCTATGTAGCGTAGGGTAACATGGCAACAGCTATACAACCAGTTCCTTCGATCAACTTCAAGTCCTTCAACAATGTCCCTTCCCGTTAGGAAGCGGTAGACCATGTTTGCTACTACGCTACGCTGAGCTACATGGTACAGTGAGGTGTAGCAATCCTGCGGTAGAGACAAAAGGTAGCTTAAGGGGTAGAATAAGCAAGTTTGCAAGTCTTGCAACACAGGAAGCAAATTTTGCAAATCAGCAAAGTTTTCACGACTAAGGCTAGTCGCTACACTACGTAGCGTAGTGTAGCATAGCGTAGCAAGCATGCAACACACATATAGCAGAACACACAATAAGGTGCTACGCTATGCCAAGCAAGCTACGCTACAAAGCATAGTAAGGCATGTAGGTGGTTGTGCGATATTAATGCACTTCACCTAATTGGACCATTGGCACATGTCTCTAGATGCTGATGGCGCAATTACAGCGTGGTAGGCTCACAGTTACGGCATGGCAGCCTTGCATTACAACAATCATGCAAGTCCAACGGTCATGCCTAGCACGTGCAACATAAGCAAGTCAACATGGGCCCAAGGCATGTGGTGTCCAAACTGCCCCTTTTTCATGCCCTTGGTCCTATAAATACCCCAACAAGAAGCATTCAAAGGGTTCAAATTCTTCCTGATTCTTCGAATTTTCCTCTCTCTGGCACTCAAGTTCTCTTCCTGATACATTATAACATCAAGCATTGTAAGCTTTCTATTTGACAATGTAAACAGTTAGCATTTTCAGTTGGCATTTTATTCCATCCCCCTTCTACAACCTTGGTAGAATCCTGGCATTGTCAGCACCTAAGTCCATGCCCAAGTGCGCAAACTATTTTTCTCTACACGTCTTGGTTACTCTCGGGATCTTTACACTCTGCCACGCTGTGCAACTAACTATATCCATCTTGACAAAGTAAGCTTGTAGCTTCAGAGCGGTGCACTTTTCTAACTACATTTTACTTTATTTCCTGCTTATTTCTATACTTCACATTATTTTCTGCCTCATTTACTTTTAAACATTACTTCGCATTTTCATTCCCTTTTTCAAAACTATATGTTGCAAAAGGCTATATAGACATCGATTAAGTCCCTGTTTGATGAACTAGACCATTCAGGGCATCCCATATCTGCTCACACCCAGCATGGCCCTCTCGCGGGTACAGGGTCGAGACTGTCGCACCCGCCGACCCCTTGGTGTTTTCTAGCCACCAATGTTTTCGATTGCTACAGTTTTTTGGAGCTAGATGGAGGGCTTTGGTTCCTTTTCCGCATGTCACAGTAGTTCTGTGAGCCTTCTACACACTGATACGCATTAGCATAAACATGAAACCCTTTTGCAATTGTTTGTGCTTTGTGGGGTGTAGATCGGTCCCCTTGCCGGTTCCTTGGGAGCCCTATAGAATACAAGACCTTCGATCACTAGCTAACTAGCTTATCTTATGGTAGTTTTGCATGTGTTCTGTACCCCATCTCGCATGGTATAGATCAGTCACTTCAACGATCCCTCGAGGACCCTACAAGATGCAAATCCTTCTTAATTATTAGTTAGCTTGCCCATCTTATGGTAGTCTTGCATGCGTTTTGTACCCCATCATGTGTGGTACAGACCGGTCACTTCGACGGTTCCCTGAGAATCCAATAAGACATAAAGCCTTCTTTTTGTTGTTTTCCAGTTTCCTTGTTCTTTCATGCTCTTTTGCATAACTTTTTATGCTTTTTGCATAACTACTTGCTTAACAATGGCTTTTTCAAACACTGCTTCTAACACCTTCAACGTTGAAGTTCCCATCATGGTTCAAGGCACTACTGGTTCCGAACAACCACTGAACTAGACGTTGGAGGCACATTGATCTCTCAGAATACAAAATCGAGGACTTGAGGGATTGGCCCAGCAACATGAACGTTATAACTTCCTTTGTGCAAAGGTGTAGGAAAATCTGCCCTTGGATGTACATGAACTCGAGGACAAACAAAACTTCGAGTTCTCTTACTGCAACGAGAAGGAATTTGTTCCTACTCCTGGCGTTTCCTTATCTTTGACATAGACAGATCAAAGGCTTCTAAACCAACTAATCTAGTTGGCTAGGCTTAGGGAGCAACAGGACACTGCATCCAACCAAGATGACACCTTTCTAGATGGACAAGAGGAACTCGATTCTCAATCAGACAAGGGAGATCCAACCAACCCTGTTCCTGTCCCTCCTACCTAGTTCTTATGGGCCAAGCCGCTATCTATCACTGCTTCCTTTTTGATTATGCCTATGCTTTCGTAACCCTTAATTACATCCGCTATGGGTAGACACGCCAATCCCACGGCGTTTCAACACCCTCTTTCACCTGTTTCACCTATTTTGTTTGTAGCTACTATCCCTTTGCAAACTGTTCAGCAGTCCATTCCTATAGCACATCATACGCCAATCACGACTACCCTACCACATGTTCGTACCATGCCTATTTCACAATCGTACGTGAATTCTATTTCCATTCCTACATTCACATCTATTCCACCCACTGTGATGGGCCCCGGCCCATCCACATGGTGGGCCCCATTTGCTCCTTTTCCTACCATATAACTATGGTAGATGTCTCAGTACATCTGTTCACAAGCCCACCAAGCCTTGTAGATGGTACAACCCAACAGGAGGCTATGGTCTACACTACCGACAACACAAGTGGTCCATCCGGCAGCCTAACCTGTGGTTGCTACCCTAACAACACCACTTGTCGGGTGGTGCATAACACAAATAGCACTGCTCGCGGGGGTCATCCCAACGGTACTGCCGATGGATCATGCCATCGCCCCCACCGTGCCACAGGTGGGAGCTGCCTCCACAGTTCCCTAACTATCTATAACATTGTCGGGTCTGGACCAAGCATTCCAGCTCATCTAGACCCTCATTGAAAAAATAAAATGCCTCAAAGTTGCTGGGTCTAACACGGTACAAGTCATAGACTTCTACCAGGATGACCCCATTAGCCCTGCAATCCCTACTTTAACACTACCCCCAGGGATGTCTCTCCCATACTTCACGAAGTACGATGGGGAGGAAGATCCCAATGCACATCTTATCACCTTCAAGTCTAAATCTTTGCTATTGTAACAATGGCCACACACCATCATTTGCATCTTCACCATGTCCCTAGCTGGGAAAGCCCTAGATTGGTACCATGCATTGCCACGCTTATCCATTTCAACTTTGGAAGAACTCTTGATCCAATTCATGACATGCTTCAAGTACAACTTGAAGCTAGAAACCACGCTGGATCAATTGATGAGCATGAAGCAAGACCTGCTAGAATGAGTCCAAAAGTTCATTCAACGTTGGAGCGCAACCCTTAACGAAATTCGCGAGCCCATCGCGGAGGCCCACTTGCTGGCTATCTTTAAGGGTGTAGTGAACGACTTCATCAAGTCCAAATTGTACTACCTTGATCCTCACTCTCTTAGTCAGGCTTTCGGTCAGACTAAGAATATATAGGATGTGGTTGAGACAAGCAAAGACCTGGCCTACATCGCTTACAAAAACACCTTCACAAAGAAGGACAAGGGTAAGGCCCCAACAACCACAATGGCCACTGTGGCAACCAAGGCCAAGCCCAAACTTAGCAACAACAGTAACAAGAATAACAAGAAACTAGCCATATCTGTGGCCAACCCCGCGCCCAAACAGGGCTAGTTGCTGCAACCTAATATACCTACGCCTGAGACATCTGCACAACCCAAACCCAACTTGAAGTGCAAAGACCACTGAAAGTACACCCCACTACCTCTCAAGCCTTCAAAGCTTCTAAAGTAACTACTGGTAGTGGGATACATCCAACACAAGAAGATGTCGAAAGAAGCAATCGCGAGGCATCAAAGCTACTACAAGCTCCTTAGGAACCCCTCTTTGGCCCTGCTGAATGATCCTCCAGTTCCTAGGGGTTTCAGGCTAGATAGGTTTTGTGACTACCACCAACAGTTGGGTCACAACACGGATTACTATTTGGCGTTACAGGATGACATCCAAAGATTAATTGACCAAGGGAATCTGGCGCTAGATGAAAGCAACCCACTACACCCCGAAAACTAATCTATGTATGTCTACATAGATCCCCTCAATGCTAACAATCCTGGTTACGTAATCAATGCCATCGGCATTGACAGTGATTGTAGGCCACCCCAGCAGCCATTTTTGGTCCGTGTGCTTTAGCATAATCCACCAACACCACTAGTGGCTGGTCCAAGCTCACAGCAGTCGTTCATCCTGAGAGTCCCTCCATGGGCATCTACCTTTGTGTTACCTGTTAATAGAGCCATGCAGTCCTGTCTATTAACATCTCTAGCTCCATTCCTTGTTAGGGGGCTGACATCCTTGATGACCCTTATCTCACGAAAAACAACTGAACAGCCATCTTGCCCCACAAGGCGAGAAGTCCACTTTGCGGGTGAGACGTCGAAGGGAAATGCCATCAAAGGTACCCCCAAGCCTACATCTTCTTCCCATGCATCTATGCCTTCACCACCAAAGACGAAGGTCGAGACGACTACGTAGCTTGCATCACTCTACCAACAAGGATCTGAATCCATATTTGAAGTCACCTCTCCTTGAGAAATTTGTCTTCTAGGACGAATAGAAGAGGAGGAAAGCATCAAACAAGGGGGTAGCCAAGACTTCTTAGATGCCCTCACATAGGTCAAACAAGCTCTAAAACAAAATACCCCTACATTGAGCTTGTACAACCTAATCATGACATCTATCCCACACTGCGAGGCTCTGATCCACATGTTGATAATGACTCCGGTCAATGAAGACATGCCCGTAGAGGAAGAAGTGATCTACTCGGTTATGCTTCCCTCTACGCCTTCATGGTCAGAACAACCTCAACTAACCTTCTATGATGACGCCATTAGGAAAGGCCCCAAGAGGGGTCAAGTGACTATGGCACCCCTTTTCATCACAATTCAGGTCGGCCAATTTGAAGGGTACACATTGATGATGGGGCTGCCACGAATGTCATCCCCTTCCCCATTGTGGATAGGCTAGGCTTGGTCGACCAGGTCAAACCCACGACGACCTCATACCTGAGGTCATTCAATGGGGCACTGGTCATGGTAAAGGGAACAGTTCACATGAACTTTGTAGTTGGGGACCAGTTCCCCACAAATGCAACGTTCATCGTGGTCAAGGAAATGCCCTAGTATAACCTAATCTTGGGGAGATCATGGTTAGCACAACTTAGGGTTGTTTCCTCACCCATACATTAGGAGATCCACCTGCCTTACACAAGCAGAGAAGTGGTGATCCACGGTGATGAAGTAGCAACACAAGAGATTCATAACGTAGGCATGAAACAAGGCTCAAAAGTCATAACTTCTGAGAATGAAGTACCTGTAGCAATATACACTAACTACCCAGTAGAGGGGTCAGCTCAACAAGTTGATCCCCAAAAAAAATGCATGGATTGAGTTGCCCTTCCAAGTGGGAGGCGATGACGTGGACGAAGGCCCTGGTGGAATCTCTCAGCGTTACGTCTCACTCAACCCGCATTGGGTCAAGAAGTAGCTTCACCTAGTGTAGTAACCCCACTACTTCCTACCCACACACTGCTCATATTCTTCCACGTCATGGCCCAAAACAGCCTAAAACTAGTGATGTGCAACGACCTAAAATGGCCTAGAACTACGCTATGGCTCGAAATGGCCTAAAACTAGCATAAGTTACTAGTTAGTCATTGTTCAAGTGGTTGACGCATCATTTCTTTGGCATGTTACGCAATGGCCCAGAATGGCCTAAAACTAGCACATGAAAGCATGAACATTTTATACAAAACACACGTATGCAATACACAAGTTAGTGCAAAATACTCTTGCTTTATACAAAACTATTGTTTTTCAATGTTTGTAAAATTCATTATGCAAAAATTTCAAAAATCCAAAATTTCAAATTTTCAAAAAAAAAATCCCATGCGATCATGGGTTTTCTCTGTTCACGTCTTTTTCGCCATCTATTCCTGCATCATTGCCTTGTGCATCACCTTTCCCTCTTTGTCCCTCACCAACTCTTCATTCCCTCCCTCTACGGGTGTTGCGCCATCACCTAGGGCCTACATCGTAGGGGAGGAGTGGTTAGTTAGGGCAACAAACACAAACTATGACCAAGCATAAACATCAACACGGTAGAAAGCGACTAACCCGAGAAGGTCCCGTGTCTGTCTCGAAGGGTATCTAGTCTAAACTGAGCCCGAGGTGATGCCAGAACTCCATTACCATGATATCTACCCAACACCTTTTGCCTGGTGCAGCATCTGCTGCAGCAGCTTTCTCCCTTTCGGCAGGTGTCCACCTCCGTAGACCCAGAGAAAAGGAGATGGTCATAGTCTCTCCTATGGGAAGGGTCACCTTCCAGTTAGGAGATTTTGTGACCTTGACCTGCTCTTTAAACCTGGTGTAGGCCTCAGAAGCATCAATGGCATTTACGAAAGCTTCATACATAAATGCCACCACAGCAACATCTTCATATAACTTATGATGGGCAGCATTTGTCTGCTTATACATGTGCTTATGGTTTCTTTGGGTCTACCCCCATTCGAAAATCTTGGGGCTGAGGTCTTTTAGATATTGACACTTTTGGTCTAGCAGGTCCATCTGCATCTGCTGCTCTATTAGTTTGCAGGTAGTCTTGACATTCTAATGCACAACTATCCAAAACCTAGCATGGTCTACCATAGCTGTATGCCAGTCCTCATTGCCAGTGCTATGGGCCATGAGGAACTTGTTCCTCAACTTGAGGTCCTCCTCCTCGGCCCTTAGGAAAGCTTTCCTCTGCTCTACCTTCTGGGCTCATTTCCACAGCTCCTCTTTGGTATTCTTGCACTTCCACAAAGAGCTCACCAAGTGCAAAGCGTATTTGTAGACCTCGTCATATGCACGATGAGACACCTCGGTCACTTTCAGCAAGAACGTGGACATAGCACCAACTTTCAAAGGTTGTGTCGGGTCCCATTTGAGTCGAGAGGTTTCCATGACACAAAGAACATACCAGTTGTATTAGCATAGCATAAGTACCAAATATAAGAAATTTTATCATAACAACGTGAGAGCAAATAACACTACTACTTACCCACTTCAGGGTCCACCTACTGAAGGTGATTAATCATGTCATCAACAATCCCCTGCATAAACATGAATTTGTTAGGGATTTCAACCCAGGATCCCACGTGAACCGGAGGGGGTCCTGTGGCATCAGTAGTAGCATCTTTCACATAACCAAACACATTAGCAATGACCAAAATTAACTAAGACAAGGAAAACATATTTTTGAACTCACCAATGCCTAGTTTCAGTCTCTCTTCTAGCTGATGTAAAACGATGGCGGAAGCCTAGCTGGAACTTCCTCCCAGGTCCCTACGAACCTTCTCTTCATGTTTTGGTACTTTTCTCTTGAGGAGACCAGCATATTTTTTATTCAAGGGAGACTCCTCAATAGGAGAATTCTCCCTAATGATGAGAGCCCCTGCCATAGCCGTAGGAGCTCCGTTCTTCTTGACCGAAGCCCCTCTCCCCAAAACTGGGGCCTTCATGCCTTTATTCGTCATCCCTATCTTAGGGGTCAACACCTCTTCATCGCCTTCTTCTTCTTCTTCTTCTTCTTCTTCTTCCTCTACCAACAAAGAAGCAAGTCCGCATTAGTTCAAAGCAAGTTAGCTCAAAGCAGGTGCTACTCTACGTTACATCGCCTAGCACAGCAAACAATAACAAAGTAAGTACTAAACAAAAATTCTTGCCAATGGGGGGTTGTGTCCTCTACAGTCTAAGTCGTAGTCTTCGCCCCTCCTCCTCCTCCACATGAAGGGTTTCCTTAGCTAGGGGAGGCCTCTTCTACTGCAACTTGCTAGCTGCCATTTTAGCTATGAAACGTCCACCCCGTGATACACTATCGTCCATGGCAGGGGGCGTCTCGTCTACACTATCCAGGCCACAAACATTGCGGGCCACCCGATCCTTAGTCATTACAGAAAGTGACTCCCAAATTACTTTTGGTGGGTCCTGGGCTTAAGTGGTACGAAAGACCTGGTGAATCCATGGTCTGGAAATCTGGTCTTAATTTTGCATGACCTAGCCTCCTTTCTCCTGGACCACCAAGAACTCCACGAAGTGCTTAAGATAGCCTATGTAGAAGGTGTAATGGATGTTGGAATGGGACTCTATTTTTGTACAGTGCCCCAAGATCTTAGTTCGCAAGCCTTTACATAGAGACTCATCCTAATTGTAACGCATCCCCTCCTCCATAACCTCACGCATGACCCAAGCCTACTCAATCCCTAGGACCTTTCCCTAAGTAAGCAGCTAGGGGAACGCATGAGCACTGAAAGTAGGGTAAACCTCCTTGGCAGGTCCTTCTTTAAGCTTCTCCACAAGGATCCCCTTGCGCTCCATGGTAAGCCCTAACCACTCCTGGATGTCCTTCTTCTAAAGGGTCAACTCCATCTTGGATTTTGACCCTATCAAAATACCTTCGACGAGGACATTGAAGACGTTCGCAAACAACTGGTCATTGATGTTAATGACCACCTACACACCATGCACGCGTAGGCAAAAGTGGCTCACCTTATTGGAAAAGGATTTGACTAGGGTAAGCATCTTAGTTGTAGGAACGTTTGGATTCAAGGTTAGGAATAGATCCATAAGCCCTACCTTTTCAATGTTTTGGACCAGGGAGTTCGAAGTCGCGACATCCAGCCAGCGTTGGCTCATCTCTACTTCTCCGTACTTGAAGTAGACATTTGCCTCCTGTATCCTGGAGGTTACCACTATCACCTCCTAGGGTTTCTTCGCCCCTGCAATAGTTCCAAAAAACATTTACCAAAAAATGCAAAGAATTCAAAAATTGCAAAGACACGTAAACATATGGCACATATTGCTCGACCTAATAGGTTGGTACAGTAGTGGGAATGGTGGGAGTTCAACCCAAACTTGTTTGACCGTGATCGGTTTGAAGGGTTTTACCCACTCCTCATCCAGCCAATCCTGCCCCCTGCATTGATTGTAGAGAGTAGAATATACACCGAGGTAGGTGTGGTATTCACCCCCGCATTGACCGATCACACCCACCTGCAGATTCTCAGCAAAAGAGAATTCTTGTAGGGCTATTTTTGCCATGGTTAGCAAGTCCGGTAGGTCATGAACCCCATCCTCGTTGATGAAGAACCTGGTGGTAAATGCATACCATTAGCATTAGGCCAATATGGCTAGTGTCGCACAAACATAGCAAAACAAGGCTACAAAACTCACCCGTTGGCATAGTAGATAGTTCCCTAAGGGTTCTGGAAGCACATCATCATAAAATGTGCAAGGAACAATGTGGTGAAATGGTGGTAGTAGCTATACTCAAGCATCTCCCAGATCTAGACCAAGCACCTTAACCTTGTTGGGCATTAACTGGATCCTTCTCCCTGCCTGCTCATGATCGTCCATCAGTCAGAAACCTCAAAATGCCTTGGCTTGCCCGAGGCAAAATGGCTTCTATTATGTCTTCTGCCTTCTCCTCCCCCAGGGAGGACCAAACAATCACACTAAAGTGGTCAAGGAGGAATTGCAAAAAGCCCTATGACCCCTTCCTGGACCATACCCCCCACTCTCCCACACGTATCTAGGGAGGAGGAGTATTGGTCACAGGTCTACCCACATGGCACAGGACCCCTCTAATTTCAAAAAAAATCAACCTGGGCCTCATCCCTGCCCTATGCAACCCATCAATGAGTGTTAGCGTCATGCCTAAGTGCAATACACATGCAGCATAGCAACACCTCATAGTTCATGCATATGGCGTAGCATAACCCTCTCCCCACACACAGCGTAGCAAGAACACAAAATTTTAGCATAGCAAAAACATGCAAAATAAAAAGCTTATCATATCAACAGAGAAATCAACAACATGCCCTAATGAAACACGTATGGCCTAACCCTCTTAAGGGTTCTACATCACGCCATTTGAAGGTTAAGAAACCTAAACTACCCCCACGGTTATGACAATCACGGTAGTGGTGGTTTAAGTGACCTTGCATGCAACTATGACATAACGATTATGTATCTACCATGACCTAAACGACTACATCGGCAATGTAAGGGCCAAAATGACACGACAACAAAAAACATAGGTAGCTAAGGATAGGATGCAAAAAAAAAATAGAAAATAGCAGAAAATACAAAATGATAATAGGATTGTGAAGAAGGCAGAGGAAGCATGATAACCTACTGGGTCAACAATGTGCTCCTCCGCACTGTGATGCATGGTTGCCTTACATGCCCTGGGATCTTCTTTGCCTCCTCAACCTTTGCGAGCGCCAAATGAGTAGGTTCCTTCTTAGGAGCCATTGTATGGCTTGCATATTTTCCCTCTTCACTGTGAAAATTTGCCTAGCTGATTACTTTATGCTCCAAAATCACCTTGTGCTCTGATGTGGGCTCTGCGCTCTTACGGTGGAGAATGGAAAAATTACCAGGGTTTAACCCCTATTTATGGCCATAATGACAAGATGAAAAAACTTGCTACTCTCTCTCTCTAATTAATGCAGAGCATGGTGTACAGCATAGCATGCTCACCGTGACATCATAGCATTGTTAGCATTAAAGCCTTGACACACTTCAAGCCAACTGTTTGCTTTCCCAAAAACAAAAAAATATATTTGTTTTCATTACAGGTTTGAAAAGACCTTAAAATAGTAATCTTAGCAATCGTAGTGCGACTCATCTAAAAAGATCTTAAACTAGAAATCCTAGCACAGTTGCACCCCTAACGGTCTAAAAAGACCCTAAACTAACAGTTTCAACCTGTTGCGTTCACAGTCCGCAATGACATTAAACTAATAATACCACATGCTTACATGGGTGGTTTTCACATCTTCTTCCACATTGGTAGTGTCACAATTTCTATCAGTTCTGTGTTTTCATGTCAGCAATTCGTATTTTTGCATTGACAGTTTGGCAATTCTCATACTTGTAGTTTCTCATTTCGCATACTATCATTTTGCATGTTACAATTTGGTAGTCTGAAATGACACTAAACTAGCAGTTTGGCATTTGCACATCGATAGTTTCATAGCTTCACACTTTACATCAGCAGTTTTACATCTTCAGCAGTCCTGCACTCTCATGCCTTGGCAGTCTACCATGACCTTAAACTGGAAAACTTTCAATCTTTACATCATCACACTTCATAAGTTGCATCTCGTCGCTGCTTTGCAAACTTTCGTTACACACAATCTCTGCCAACAAACGTCTCTTAACCAGGCTTTTATCTCATGTTGGTAGGACAAGCAAGAGATGGAAATCCATCGTGACCTCTCCACGCCTTTAACATTAGCTGGGCCACATGGCAAGCTCACAAGACAGTTGAACCCCAACATGATTGACTAGGGGTCAACCACAATCAGCACTATAGCAGCCTTAGAAGCATCCCCAGGTTGGCCCAAGCATCTAGTCCAAGCCCTAGACTTAGAGGATGGGGATGTAACCAAGGACCCTCTCATCGAGACGCTTGTAACCATGTCAAAAGCGGAGGTGAAAATGTTAAGACTCAGCTCCCTCCTAGACACACAAACACACAAAAACATAGCCAAGATTCTGCAAGATAACATCGATGTCTTTGCATGGTCATATAGCAACATGCCGGGTCTGGATCCATGGCTAATTTAGCACAACATTGTCCTAGACCCACACATGAAGGCCATCAAGAAGAAGGCTCACAAAGTTAAGCCAGAAATTGCACTAACCATGAGGGATGAAATCACTAAGCTATACCAAGCAGGTTTCATCTACGCGGTTGACTATTCAAAGTGGGTGTCCAACATCGTTGTGGTTTTGAAGAAAACGAGAGGAATACAAATTTGTATAGATTTTCAAAAATTGAACAAGGCAACAATCAAGGACAACTTTCCACTTCCAAGCATTGATCAACTCATCGATACCATGGCTGGTCATGCTCTGCTATCCTTCATGGATGGTTTCTTTGGATACAACCAAATCCTCATTAACCTAGAGCACCAACTATCAACAACCTTCATGACCCCATGGGGGACCTTCTGCTACACCATGATGCCCTTTGGGCTCAAGAATGCTGGAGCAACCTACCAGCGAGTCATAACTTACATTTTTAGTGACTACATTCTAGAAACATTAAACAATTACGTGGATGATATAGCAGTCAAGTCCAAGGAGGCAGCTGATCACCCACGCTATCTAGGGGTAGTCCTCAAATGCTGCCAAATGCACGACTTATGCCTTAATCCTAAGAAGTGTGTCTTTGGGGTGAAAAATGAATGCATGTTAGGGTTCATAGTATCGAAGGCCAGAATATGGGTGGACCCTGACAAGGTCAAGGACATCATCAACTTGGTGCCTCCCACAAACCTCAAGGAGCTATGTGGTTTTGAAGGTAGGGTATAGTTCATTCGAAGGTTTATAACAAGGTTGACCAACAAGTTACACTCCATGCAACATCTTCTAAAGAAAGGGGTTAACTTTGAGTGGACAACCCAGTGTTAACAAGCCTTCAATGACCTAAAGAAGAAACTCTCACACCTCTCGACTATGCATGTACCACAAAGGGATAAACCCTTCTTTATCTACCTCGCCACCTCTGACACATCTATTACAACACTGCTATGTTAGAATCGAGACGATGGTTTTGAGATACCAGTGTATTATCTAAGTCATGCACTAATAGCGCATGAGGCGAAATACAATGAAGTGGAGAGGAATTGCCTAGCCTTAGTGTTCGTGCTAAAAAAGTGGTGGCATTACCTGTTTTGCAGTACAACCAACATCATTAGCAAAAGCAATATACTCTGGGCTATCACTAACAACCTATACAAAAGTAGCAAGATAGCCTGATGGAAGGCAATAACCTTGGAGTTTGATTTACACTATGTATGTCAATCATCGACAAAGGGTCAAGCCATAGCAACCCAACTCACAGCTTCGCCAGTCGACGACTAGGCAACCATAGACCCCGAATTCCCAGACGAATACATTAGCAATGTCAACATCATCCCATCACATTTTGAAGTCACTTTAAACATCAACGATGCCTCAACCGCGCAAGGAGGTAGCATCGTTGCCATCATCATGTTCCCCTATGGGGAAATGCATCCATCTACTTATCGTTTTGCATTCCCTTACACCAACAACGTGGCAGAATACGAGGGGCTACTCAGAGACCTCTTAACTGCCCGAGCATCATGCATACAACACTTGGCAATCTAGGGAGATTCACAGCTAGTCGTGAATTAAATCATCGAAGTCTACGCCTGCAAGGCTATGCACCTGCAACCCTACTATGAACTAGCAAAAATCCTACTAAAGAAATTTGCAACCACATATGTGCAACATGTGCCATGCAATGATAACACTGTGTAAAATGCCTTTGCTACCCTTGCATTAAACATTCCATCACATTCCTTGGCAAACCTACCAACCTCGATTATAGAACATGTAGAGCTTATCACTAAGGTGGAACACGTGGCCTCTGTTAGTGTTGTGGATACCCAGGAGTGGTATGCCAACATTAAAACTTATCTACATCATGGAGAACCCCTAGGTGGATTGAAATCTACCCAGAGAGATGCAATCTGTAAGCGTGCCTAGCAATACGTGCTCATAGAAAATGACATCCTGTGCCGACGTTCCTATGACGCGGTGTTGCTAGCATGTGTGGGTGGAGAGCAGGCATAGAAGGTAGTTAATGAAGTTCATGAGGGGCTTTGGGGTGGACACATAGCACCTAGGGCTATGGCTGCAAAAGTTAGATGCCTAGGGTACTACTGGCCCCACATGGAGCATGACTGCCTATTGAAAGTCAAGACGTGCAGCACATGCCAGAGATATGCAAATCTCATACACGTAGCACCTGCAGACCTACACCCAACACAAATCATGTGGCCCTTCCAATGATGGGGATTAGACCTCATAGGGCCTATCACGCCTAAGTCCTTCATAGGGCATGGTTTCATTATCATCACCACTAATTACTTCACCAAATGGGTGGAAGCCATCCCCCTAAGGAAGATGACATCTCAGCAAATCTTCCATTTCATCCTAGACAACATCGTAACAAGATTCAGGCTTCTAATGACTATTGTAACTGAAAATGGACCATAGTTTAGCAGTATGGAAACCCGAACCTTCTACAATAATCTAGGCATTAAGCAATCATTCTCCTCCCCTTATTATCTGTAGGTGAACGGGTAGGCGAAGGCTACAAATAAGTCCATCATCAACTTGCTGAACTGGATGCTTAACAACAGCAAGAGGTGGTGGCACAAGAAAATCCTCTATGTTCTATGGGCCTACTGGACGATGTGCAGGACTGCCACAAGTAAGACCCCTTACAGCCTTATTTATGGATCTAAAGCGGTGTTGCCTCTTGAGTTGCAGGTACCATCACTTTGGATGATCCTATTCGACATCGTGAGCGAAGCCCAGAACAATGAGTTGTAGATCATCGACCTCAACTGAATAGAAGAGGAGTGCACATAGACGCTAAGATGCATCGAGCACTACCAAAGCAAGCAGTAGTAAAAGCACCATGCAGACCCACATCAACGACCAGTGCAGAAGGGAAACCTCATCCTCAAGGCTATCCATGAGCACGTGAGCAAATTCTTAGCCAAATGGGAAGGTCCTTACATGGTCACTAAAGCCTTCAAGAATGGAGCCTTCAAGCTGGTGGACATGGAAAACAACGAGTTTGCCAACCCGGTGAATGACTCGTACCTTAAGCCATACTATGTCTCAAGCACAATGGTAGTCACCACCATCCGCTATGACAATAAACTGGCAGCAGCATCAGGCAGCTTCCACAATGAAGTTAAACTAGCGACACCAAGCAGTGTCTACAACGATGTTAAACTAGCGGCATCGAGCACCATCTACTATGACATTAAACTGGCAACAACAACAAGCATCATCCATTATGATGTTATACTGGGATGTACGGTCTGCTAAGACCTTAAACTAGCACAACGGTCCGCTAGGACCTTCAACCAGCACATGGTCTACTAAGACCTTAAACTAGATTTGCATCACATCCCCATCATGCATCTATGCAAAGTACACATTGAACGAGCATGCACGGTGTTGATGTGTGGGTGGGACGTCGCAGATCCAGAACACAATTCACGATGGAATGAGAACGTAGTCTGGAATACACAACACCACCACCCTTGGCATCATGTTGACCCTTTGGAGATGTCGTATGGCATTACACTGGCCCTTTGGACCTACCATCGCCATGGCCCACCACCTTGATGGTAGTTCCTTGGCTAGTTCCCACAGCTGGAGTTCCAGCAGTATTATGGCCCAGCCACAATATTGTTTCTCTCCAGCCCCCTGCCAATGCCTCGGCTCGCACGACGTTTAGCTATGTGGTGATTGATCCCATAACTGAACTGAGAATGTATGCCTTTGGCAAGGATTCCAGAGCATTTGCACTCATAGCAACTCCTGATGCCTTCAAGGCTAGCTCCTCCACACCGGTGTTGCCAAGGCCACTACTAGTCTTCCTACTTTGGACACCGTGCACCCACATGGGTATCCAAGAGCTTCAACAATGTCTGCAGCTAGCAAGACCTTTTCCCTCACTGACTGAGGGTGCATCTTGCTACAGCAGCAAATGCTATGGTGCTGCAAAGTGAGTGCCTCAACTAGCTTAGCTACTTCAGAGTGCAAATTCCATGACATGTGTAACACAACTTACCGTATGAAAATCATCTGTAGGTAGGTCAAAACCCTTCACGGATGTAACACAACTCATCCTACAAGGGAAACACCTATCCTACAAGAGGTTGAAGAATAGCGCCAGCCAAAGATGAAAATGCGAACAAGCCCTTTATGAGAACTCCGACAAGGGACTCTGCTAAACATCATCTTTGCTCTCTGCCTTAACCTCTGCAAAACCAATGCAACACTCTCAAGCACAGCCAAGTGACATCCTGGCAATCACTAAGAGGCAACGTTAGCATCGTGCCTTCTGTGGTGTTTCATTTTCTTTGTCAATGTCTATCAAGCCCATTCTCCAAACATCAACAAAGAGGGGCCAATGAAACACCCCAAAAAATTTTGAGGTCATTCTCGCTTTACCAGGCCTTGCAATTTTGCAACACCATGACAGTTCTTCGGGAGGAGAATGCCCTAAATTTAAGCCAGCCAGTTCCGAAAATTTTCTGCTCTAGGTGTAAACAAGCTCTACAGATCATCCTGTCTGTCCACCTAAGTAATGTGCCGAGCCAACAACTTGCTCAGAAATAATGCACGGAGTTGACAACAACACTCAGGATGCACGAAACAATTAGGCAAGTTTTCTAAGTCACGAAGTCTGCTACACTATGCTATGCCCCACTATGTAGCATAGCAAGCTTCAGAAAATGATTGCAAAATAAAGTGCCATGCTACGCTACGTAGCATAGCGTAGCATGGCAACAGCTATACAACTAGTACCCTAGCTCAACTTTAAGTCCTTCAACAATGTCCCTTTTCATCAGGAAGCAATAGACCATGTCTACTGCTACGCTACGCTGAGCTACATGGTGCAGCGAGGCGTAGCAATCCTGTGGAAGATACAGAAAGTAGCTCAAGGAGTAGAATCAGCAAGTTTGCAAGTCTCGCAACACAGGAAGCAAAGTTTGCAAATCAGCAAAGTTTTCACGACTAAGGCCAGTCGCTACGCTATGCTACGTACCGTAGCATAGCATAGCAAGCATGCAACACACATGTAGCAGAACGCACGACAAGGTGCTACACTATGCCAAGCAAGCTACACTACAAAGCACAGCAAGGCATGTGGGTGGTTGTGCGACATCAATGCACTTCACCTAATTGGACCGTTGGCACATGTCTCCAAATGCTGATGACGCAATTACGGTGTGGTAGGCTCATAGTTACTGCATGGCAGGCTCGTATTACAACAGTCATGCAAGTCCAACGGTCATGCATGGCACGTGCAACACAAGCAAGTCAATGTGGGTCCAAGGCACGTGGCATCTAAACTACCCCTTTTGCGTGCCATTGGTCCTATAAATACCCCAACGAGCAGCATTCAAAGGGTTCAAATTTTTCCTGATTCTTTGAATTTTCCTCTCTCTAGCACTCAAGTTCTCTTCCTTGTACATTGTAACATCAAGCATTGTAAGCTTTCTATTTGACACTGCAAAAAGTTAGCATTTTCAGCTGGCATTTTATTCCATCCCCCTTCTACCACCTTGGTAAAATCCTAGCATTGTAATCACCTAAGTCCTTGCCCAAGCACACAACCTATTTTGCTCTACACGTCCTAGTTACTCTCGAGATCTCTGCACTCTACCACGCTGTGCAACCGTGTATATCCATCTTGATAGAGCAAGCTTGTAGCTTCGGAGTGGTGCACTTTTCTAACTGCATTTTACTTTATTTTCTGCTTATTGTTGTGCTTCACATTATTTTCTGCCTCATTTACTTTTAAACTTTACTTCGCATTATTAGTGCAAAACAAAACAAAATAAAATTATCAATGCGCTTTTATAATTCTATGTATAATGGGAATGATATTGACCTTAAGGTTCATACGACAATATTAATGTTATTCACTTAGACCTAAATAGCACATGTTCCACAAACAAAGTCTCAAGAAATAGTGTCAATGATGAGCGATGACGTACCCCTATGCCCAACCATATGAATCATAAGCATTCACGCATGATTCGTTCGAATTCTATGGACCTAATCATTTCCAGTGCACTAGCCCTTTAGAAAGTGAATTTAGCCTTAAGGTCAATTGTTTTCTTCCCAATTACACTTGTGACATTTGTTGGTATAATTAAGTGTAATTGAGGCATTCAATTTTTATTATTTTTATGTTTTATAGTTCGGTGCTAAAAATTTCGATAAAATGAATTTAATTAACTAAACTAAATTAACTAATTAACTCACATTTAACTAATCTTAACATAAGCATTTGTTCCCACTTTTGATACATGTTTTGAACCCACGTATCCATTGCTAGGTGACCAAGTGATACGCTACTAGGAAAACCAAGCAATAACATTGCTAGGATTACTGAGTAAATACATATTACGCTTGAAGTAGTCATACTTATGTGCATCATATATTTTCTAAATTGCTTCATTAACGTAATAATTGGAAAATAATCAATAACTAATTGAAAAGATTTAATAAATAATTGAAAATATTAAATGCATAAATGAAATAGCTAATCTATCCAAAGTGCTACAAGGTTTATCGAAAAGCTCATCTTTATTACTGCACACACTATTGTCCTTAGGTACAACAATGCTCAAATAAAGATCCATACACTCAATGACTCCTACTATGGCACTTGAAGGAAAAATTCAAACCTTCAAATGGAAAAAATGTAAGAGCTCCACTAGACCTACAATCTCTACTTGCCATAAATGCAGCTACACACATGTATTTATAGCCAACTATAGATACTATGTCAATGGGCCACGTAACACATGATATGATGCATCAACTAAGCCTCATTGATGAGACCTAGATAGAATGCAACTCATCACAAACATTGTGGGAGGGACCTTATATAATTGAACAAACATTTTCCTTTGCCGTCATGTTAATCTACAAACCTAAAAGCCAAAATAAAAATCAACTGATCAACATCTAGCAAGTAAAACCTTTCCTAGAGCTAAGATAAGCCAGTGTAACTAGCATCTCAACATATGGACAACCATGCTCCATTTTTTAGATCTCCTCTTTTCAGCTTAGTCATGGGGGAGATGGCCATCTATGCTAATGGTCCATATGGCTTCTCAATTTTTGTACTTTTTGTTTTTCACATTTTTGATTTTACAAATCATTTATTTTACAAATTTTTTATTTCCAAATTTTTTTCAATTTTACACCATCGTTAGTACCTTTGAAATTTTCTTGATTACTTTATACTTTCTTATATATTTTACTTTGTTTTGTTTTGTTTTGTTTTCTTTAACTATAACTTTTCATTATTTTTGCTAATAAAAGTGCTTTATTACTACAAGTAATAGTGCCACTGTTGCTATTTACTAATGATGGTTTGTGCTTAATGTTGTGATTGTCAATGTCTGGTTTCTATTTTTGAATTTTGATGTCTGATGAAAATGACATGGTTTATTTTTTATGGAATAAGTAGTGAGTCCACATCATTTTCCCACCTAATAAACTCTATGGTTTTCCTTGTTCTGGGAGTTTGAGATTCCTTCCACTAATGAAAATTTTAATTAATTGGTGACCTTGGTAGTTCTAGAATTAGGAAATATTCAAAGATTTGTAGAGGGTGTGAATTCAAGGGACTCAATACTCCTTGTACTCTTCTACATACTTGAGTGCGTAAGTGTTCTTCATGAACTTACTGTTCCATTCCAATCACTAATAGGAAGTCAAAAAAAGTCTTTGCATGGTGTGGTTCCCATAAAAAATGATGGGAATTTAAAGCACACACCTTAGACATAATAAACAAAGTCTTTGCATGGTATGGTTTCCATTTCAAAAAATGATGGAAATTCAAAGCATACCATTTAGAAAAATAGACAAGGTACAAGCACTAGTTATGGGACTAGAAATACATGCATCCATGCTTGAATGTACTCTCTAACTAAGGCCCTCTCTCTCACACACTTTTTACTTCTCTTTTCTTTTCTTTTTGGAACCGTTATTATTTTATGAAAGTACTCTTGTATCTTGAGTGGGTTGATCAGTCTTCAAGTCATAATGCAAAGTCACTAAAATAGATTGGTTTTGGTCAGGACTAAGTATGGATCTACTTAGGTCATTTTAAACACATATTTCACAAGGAACTTCTTACAACTTCAATTCAAGATTCCATCTCACCTTCTTAGCTATCCATCTATGTTGCCATAACTCACCTCACTGTAAATTTCTATGTTATGCTTGATGTCTTAGTTTCATGTGTTGGAACCATTAGATAGATTCTTTTTGGTTAGTCCTTAACTTTTCATGACCATTAATCAACTATGGGGCTCACAAACTCCTTAGTTGGGATTATGCAAGGGCAACAAGGACATGAGCCTACTATGCATAGGACTCACTTACATATCTCTTGGTTTGGTTAGTTAAGTCCCTTACCTTCAACATCATTACAATCCTATCTTTCACATATTCCATTGTGCACACCACTCTGTGCTCCTTGAACTTTCACTTTCCATCCCATTTTTACCATTTTTCCTAATTTTCTTAATTTTTGGAACTTCAACACCCTCTTCTCACATTTTCATCATGTTTGTGGCTATTTGGGCTTCTATTTGACCCTAATGTTTTTCAAAATATCTTTTTAATTTTCAATTTTTGACCAAGTCAATGAAAGTCAATGGTGTTCAACAATTATGTTGACGAGGCCCCATTGATGCAGTGGACCACATTGACTAGGGTCCATTGACACAGTAAAAAAATGCTATAACTACCATTGAACACTTAGGAAATTTTCACATTTGGTCCATAATGTTCAAGGAGTTTTTGCAATTTTCAGATCCTAGAACCTTCCCAAGCCTATAACTCTCACACCATTCATCCAAATTAGCCTGTTCTTCAATCCTGAAATTACCAAATGTAAGCTCTTAGTGGTGGGGGTAGCAAACCCAAAGGTTTTGAAAATAATTTTTTTGAAATTTTTTAACTCCCATAAAGGATTAAGTGATAAATGCTATTAACTCATTAATTTTTGAGAATTTAACCCTTCCAACAACTTTGGTAAACCAAAAATTAAATTAATAATTAACTACTTAATCTACCCAGCCATAATCACACCTTATCCAAATGTAACCCCCTCATGAAACAAGGTATTCCAATCATTCTAAGTCACATAATAATTACTAATCCATTGTTATGTGTGATTACAAATAACACCAAAATCAAAGAGACCGTAGGAGGAGGGACCATCACAACCACAGGATAAGCCACCTAGAGGAGGAACAGGCCAACAAGAATATGGCCAAGAATAGGCTAACGCAACCCATGTAACAGGACCTCTTGAAGAAAAGGTGAAGGTGGAATTTTCCTGATAGATTCCTAAAGAGGTAGTGACATCTAAACATTCATAAAGAGGAAAAGTGCTAGGCCCTATACTCAGATTAGAAGTCATACTTACAAAAGCCTATCTTGACATAATTAGAACTCATGAGGTCCAATGCTCAATTCTCCAAGAATTGAATTTTTGGACCATTCCTTGAACAAGCTCCAGAAGATTTCAGGACTTAATTGCAAGCCTCTCACATGTGGCCAATCATCACTTTCAGTGGGGAGTGGTACATGGAAGAAACGTATCTCTTCTAGAATAATAGGAAACTAGGATCTGCTATGAAAATCAAGGACATCCAAGTGTCCTACTTAGTGGAGGCCATTACATAGGTCCTTGTGCTACCAAACATAGGAACATAGTTGGCAGAGTTGTCAACACAAGATAACCCTAGAGTAAAGGAGTGAATGTAGCAGTGTTATGGGGTTAACTACAAGGAGTTTGGCATGCTCACACTAGCGATGTGAGTCCATTTTAAGATAGTGTCCTACCACCTTAATTTGATGGTGAGGCCCAGTAAGGTGATAGCCTTCTTTACCGTAGCTTGTGCCACTTTAAGTAGTAAATTTCTAGCAAATCTTCCACAACTAATCTATCTAGAGATAGAAAAGTGCTTCAAGGAGAATGAACATGGAAAAAAGATGTTGCCCTTCCCCTGCTTGATTAGAAAACTATGCAAAAGAGTAAGGATATTCTACTACACAAATGATATACTTAGGAAAGCTCTTAGTGCTTTGTGGATTGAAATGATGAAGGATAAGACACTTGTCATGACCATAGAAGAGATGCAACAATGTCCACCTCCACACCTACTCATGAGTAAACATTGGAGGCTTGCACTATGGTTGAATGCATGCAAAAATTTTGAGAGTAGCTCTTGTAACAACAAGAGCAGTAGGCAAGAACTAGCGATGGAGATCCATCTATGTATAGACTAGTCATAAGTCACCTTAGAGAAGTGGCTCGTATAATCAGCCAGATGGAGGGAGGTGGATCAATGTTATCTACCCAACAAATGTAGTTTCCTACAAGGTCAAATACAAGTGCTTGAGAGGTGATAGTGTCTCTCTCTTAGCATCATCTATTACTAGAAATCTCTGAGAATGCTATGTTTTTTTTGGTGTGCTTGGAGGAGGGTGAGGAGGCAGTCGTATTAGTGATGCAACACTAGGGGCAAGAGATAGCTACAGAGATCATTGTTGATTGAGTCATTGAGGCATTAAATACACCTATGGTGCCTGAATGAGATGTTTCTACACTAAGAGATATGCAAGCATCTGCAGGGACAATCAACGGAAGATTAAGTGCAAGCTAGCATGAAGAACTACTAGACCAACTAGTGGGAACTAGGCAATTGATTTTAGATATCTTTAATTTTCTAGATATCATCACTACAACCCAATTAGAGCTACTAGAGGCAAAAGGCAAGTGCCTCATCTTGGAAGGACAACTTGAAACAACTTAAGCACATAATCAATGCTTCGCTGTGGAATTTGTAGAATTATGTGCCTCAATTATTGAACCTACTCTTATCACCCTTGCATTGACACAAGATGAATCTTTTCAATAGCTTCCAAAATAGCTTAAGTGGGTTGAGGGAGAAATGGTAATGGCAATCATTAATCAATCCATAGTAGAAGTTGAAACTCACATAGTATAGAATAACTTGATGGAGACTCACTAAGAAAATGAGACCTTGACCATAGAAAACCATTACCTACAGAACGTTGATGTGCAAAAACAATAGTTAGAAGAATTTATCCATCAACAGTAGGAGCAACTTGCCAGGGAAAATTACAAATTGAGAAGATTGGCAATGGAAAATCATAACCTCTCCATGGAGGAGGTCTATGCCTTATGCCAGAAGACAGCTATTGAGATTGTTGCCTGGAAGAATGAAGCAAAATTTAGTAAAGTTAAAAATCATTATAGGGATCAGGTTGGCCTACAAAAGGAGGTAAATGAAAAGCATATCCAATTAGTGAAGTCAAAATTTAATGAGGCCTTTTAGTAACTCCAAAAAGGTAAAGAATTATGGAAACCCATCATTGATGGGATTGATGCCCACAATAGGGCAAAAATTCACATGAAGGAGTTGCATATTGAAGAGATGATAGTACATAGAGCTGTCTGATCTTCGTTATGAAAACTTGGTAATGCTGAGTATTGGATGACCATGGTCTAAACTTGAAAAGCAAGTGGCCAACTCATACTTATTGTACGAGGTTGAGTTCAAAACTCATAAAGACACCAAGCATAAGCTTGCAGTTGCAAATGCTAAACGTGAGGTTCTCAAGGAAAAATTCACCAACCAAAGATCAATTATAGAGAACTTGGCCAAAAGAATGAATGATTACCAAGTGCTACAAGACACACTTTGAGTGCTCAACATTGAATGCAAGAAATTTGCAGCCTAGTTTGTCAATGTCTTAGCTATTTCCTATTTTGCCTTGCCCTTGGGATGTTCCAACCTCAACCCACATTGGCAAAGCTACGTGGGCCATGAATGATCCTAGGAGTAAAGAAGAGAAAATGAAGGTGTTATTGGATGCTTTTTCCCTTCTACTTGAAGTAGTAGTAGCAATAGGACAACCACAACTATCTCTTCCACAACACGTGCCTAAAGCCAGTGAAGGTTCCTTAGAACCTCAAAAGCCACCACCAGCTAGGACTATTTAACCTTTTCTATTAACTTCACATCATCAAAGAACATGCTATTCAATTTTTAAGAATCATGTCATGGTATTTAATTTTGTGTCATGAACATCATAATTTTTGTAATGTGTTGATTCATACACTGAGCACTTAGTTATTATGTCCATTTTGTCTTATTTTATTTTGTTATGTCAAATAATTTCATACCTTCCCAATTTTTGTAAAGAACTCAAGGATGA
This sequence comes from Gnetum montanum, assembly GCA_015680685.1. Lineage (NCBI taxonomy): Eukaryota > Viridiplantae > Streptophyta > Gnetopsida > Gnetales > Gnetaceae > Gnetum > Gnetum montanum. The sequence goes on along the minus strand of MNCI01001768.1, from coordinate 305,265 downwards.
GTTTGCATCCAATCATGGGGTATGATGAGTTTTTTATTTATCACATTGACTGGGCCCCATCAATGAGGCCCTATTGATATAATTTGTTACATTGACATGGCCCTATTGAGTAGGCCCTGTCAATGTTGGGGTCTACCTAGTCTATAAATATGTGCTCACCAGATGCATTTATGGCATGCCTTATTGTTGTAGTAGTAGAGCTCTTATAGTTTTTCCATTTGAGAGTTGGAATATTTTCCTAAGTGCCCACAGCAGGAGTCATTGAGTGTATAGATCTTTATTCGAGCATTATTATACCTGAGCATGACAATGTGTGCAGTAATAAAGATGAGCTTTCTAATAAACCTTGCAGCATTCTAGATAGATTAAATGTTTCATTTATGCATTTAATGTTTTCAATTACTTATTCAATGTTTATTAGTAATTAAGCTAATTAAGCAAGATATGCTAGATAGATTAAATACATAACTACAATTTCTTCAAGTGTAACACGTATTCACTTAGTAATCCCAGCAACGTTATTACTTGGGATGCCCAGTAGCTTAGCACTAAGTAACTAGTACTAGATATGTGGGTTCAGAACATGGATGAAAAGTGGGACTAGAGGCTTATGTTAGGACTACTTAGATAGTAGTTAATTAGTTAAATTAAATTATTTAATCCAATTACTTTATCTCTCTTTAAATACCAAAACCATAAAATACAAAATGATAAAGATCAAATGCCTCAATTACACTTAATCATACCAATGTAAGTCACAAGTGTAATTGGGAAGATAACAAATGACCTTAGGGCAAGATTCACTTCCTAGAAGACTAGTGCACTAGAAACTATAAAGTTCATGGAATTTGATCAGATTGCATGTGAACACTTTGTAAATTGTATGGTTAGACGTAGAGGTACCTAGCTGCTCATCAAATGGGTAATGAAAAGAACCTTTATTGTAGTGAATAATTTTCACAATATGCTATGCTTAAACCATTGGATAATTAAATTCCAAACATTCTATTTTTAGCCAGTTCACATCTAGGTTAGTATCTCTAAACAATATTAGCACGTCTTGAAGCTTCAAAGCTTTTGAGCTTTGCCTATTGTTATTTTAGAAATAATCATATTTTTGTTAGCATACTAAAGAATCCTTCCATCCCATGGAACAAGGAACTAAACAAGGAAATAATCTAGATATCTAGGAAGGTTATTGGCTAATAAAGAAGATACATAGGAAGAGAGAGGATTATTGATGAGATATGGTTTGTTGCATCGACTGGGCCCCATTGACTAGGCCCTATCAATGTAGTTTGTTGTGTCAATGCAACCTCCTTGACTAGGCCCTGTTAACTAGGCCCCATCAATGTAGTCTATTGTGTTGACATGGCCCCATCAATGCAAGGGTCTATTCTAGCCTATCAATACATGCTCACCAGTCATATTTATAGCATAAAAAATTCACAGTAGTAGTAGAGCTCTTATAATTTGTTCATTTAAAAGTTAGAATATTTTTTCCAAGTGCTCGTAGTAGGAGTCATTGAGTGTATAGATCTTTATTCAAGCACTATTGTACCTAAGCATGATAGTATGTGCAGCAATAAAGACAAGCTTTGTAGCATACTAGATAGTTTAGATATTTATTCATGCATTCATTTTTTTAATTATTTATTCAATGTTTTACAGTAATTAAGCTAGATAAGATAGATAGATTAATTACATATGTACAACCACTTTGAACATAACATGTATTCACTTGGCAATCCCAGTAGTGTTATTACTTGGTACACCTAGCAGCGTAGTGCTTGGTAACCTAGCCATGGATACATGGGTTCAATACATGTATGGAAAGTGGGGTCAGATGCTTATGTTAGGGCCAGTCAAAGATCGGTTAGTTACTTAATTTAGATTAGTCATTAAATTACATTATCTCTTTCTCAAAGTACCAAAGAACATAAAATATAAAATGATAAAAATAATATACCTCAATTTCACTTAACCATACCTTTGTACTTCACAAGTGTAATCAGGAAGACAACAAATAACCTTAGGACAAGGTTCACTGCTTAGAAGACTAATGCACTAGAAACTATAAATTCCATAGAATTTGACCAGATCTAAGGTGAACTCTTTGTGATTCCTATGGTTGGGCGTAGGGGTATCTCACTGCTCATCATTAGCACCATTGCCAAAGACTTTGTTTGTTCAAATGTGCACTATCTAGGATTAGTAAACATTATTAATATCATTGGACAAACCCAAGGTTAACATCATTCTTGAATGACATCCAATTACCAAAGCACACTAATCATTGTATTTGTTTTGCAAAATGCATTCTTCTTCTCACAAGCGTGAAGATTTCAAACTTCTAGTCCCACAAGAGTGCAAAGTGGTATATACTCATCCAAATAAGTATGTACCAAACTTAAGCTTCATCCTACACTATGATGAGTAGTTGTGATGGTGTGACATGGACGGTAAAATAATTATTACCCCTTAATTGATCTATGCCTAGGATGCTCTTTCAAACTCTTAAGCAATTGGGCATTCTAGATCTTTATGAGGAATCTGTTATGAATGGTTATGACACTCAGGACTACTATCCCACTAAAATGTAATGTAGAAGAGATCAACACCAAGATAAGCATCACAAGGCTACAAAGGGAAAACATTTCACTAATCCCTTGTTCCTACTAAATCAAGATGATAATCAGAATCATCCCTTTGAAGGTTCTCAACATTAAGATTCTCCATCCCTTATTGTTGGTAATGAGGATGTGGCCCTAAACTTGTGATCCACTATTCATAAACTAGGTTCAAAAAAAGTGATAGTCAAGGTAGGGACTTAAGTAAACATCACAATGGCAAGGGATTTAAGGATGATGGTCATAATAAGTGAAGAGGTGGTGGTGGACACCGAGGTGGTGGTGGTAATCCATCTTCTTCTTCATCCTCTTCATCTAATTCTGAACACTCTTCATCTACCAATTCTCATAAAAGCCATTGTTAAAATAATCATGATGAAGGTGATCAATTAAACAATAATGATCATCAAGGCCATCAAGAACACAGAGGTGGCAAGAACCATCATCAGTGTCATCAACACAATGATGATGATGAACCTTTGTTGGCAACTTGAGACATGCTCAACATTGTAGAGGCAATAAAGATACCAACTAGGCATGTGAAATATAGTAGGATCAAGCACTTAGACATGAATAATATCTCAAGATTTGAGGGGGATACAACTTTAATCCATAGACACATCTACAAGCTTTCCACAATGCCTATGCCTTACAAAACATTGAAAATGATTGGCAAAACTTAAGCTTTTCCCTCGGACACTAATCGAGGAAGGTAAACGTTGGTATTGATCCTTAGAGCTAAAATCCATTCACCAATGGAGTATAATGTTAGAACTATTTAATGATAAATACTAAACATACTTCAGAGTGTCCAACATGAGAAGGTAAATCCAAGGCTAGAAATAGGGAACACATGAACCCTTGGATGCTGCCATGGATAGATATTATTCACTCTTACACTGATGCCCTAGTCTTAAAGCCAAAACTAGAAGAACTCTTGGGGTTTATGCCCAAGGAAGATTATTTGAATTAAGAGCTCATTAGATCCAAGGCTTATAAAGTAGGTAGCAAATAAGAAGGTGAGTTGTGGAAAAGGAAAAGTGCAAAAGAGTATAATAGGGACCCTTCCATTAGAAAAAGAAAGGTTTGATTTTATGATGAGGAGGAGTCACCACTCGATGAAGTGGTGAATAGGAAAATCTTACTTATTCAAAAATTTGTTTCTAAAATTTTGGCAAAGGTTGATAAATTATGGAACTCTTTGGATGGAATTTCCAAATACTATGAAGATTACTAAAACATCCAAAGAATAGAATAGTGATCGTGAACACAAGAGACAAAAAGAAGTTGAACGTTCCTACTAGAGAGGTAAGGGCAAAGCTGTTGTCATAGAGGAAGTTGTGGAAAGCAACTCTAAGGATGATCCTAGTTGTGACATCTATTAATATGAATATCCAAAAGGGTGTTGCTTTGTGGTGTTGCACTTACAAGAGTCTAGGGTGTACACATTGAATCCTTGACTAGCACGTAGGCAAGAACCTAGACAATTGCCTTATCCTCAAGGCAATCTAAGGTAGTTTCACTAGAAATAATAAGCTTATTACCCAAGTGGAGCTCCACCATAACCATATAAGAAATACCAACAATGGCACCAACCATAATCATGGAAAATTTCACCACCAAGGTAGTAGTACCCTTACAAGCAATGAGATCCATATGGTTACTATGTTTAGCAAGCTATTTCTCCAAGAGGTTCTGCAAGCCATGCCTCATGTCAACATTACTATTACCCTCTAGAGTACCATTGAACACATTCACCATCCACTTGGGGAGAGAACCCATATCCATTTCACCCTCCACATCCATTTGCACACATCCCTCCACCCTCAACCTAGTTACCTTCTGCTCTATCCATGTAAGGAGAAATTCCTGCACATCCATAATAACAAAATGTTATGAGGGCTGTACATTCACAACCAAATTTTCTATTAAGTGGTTTGAACAATCAATCTCGAAAATGACCTTTTTTCTAACCTAAAATTCCTCCCAAACCATCAAATCCTAATACAGGTACTCACCTTGCATCTCCAGTGCCCTCATCCCTTTCATTAAACACCTTCAAGTGCCCTTCAAACTAAACACCAGCTTGGATTCGCATTGTGATGTTACTCATGTAGTTTCTAATTAGATCAAGGTTGGAAATATTCCCATGAAAATATATAACCTAAGAAGTCCTCTCATTTACCTACAAATCGTTGGACATGAGCCATGTAAGGCTCTTCTTGATTCTAGTTTCAATGTCAATCTCATCTCTCATGACATGTACAAGGCCTAGAATCTACCACCTCTCAAGAAGAGAAACATCCATTTAGAATTTATAGACCAATCAATCATTGCTCACTTGGGATTGGTGGAGGACATTATGACCATAGTTAGTGGATGGTCCTATATTGTTAATTTTTTGGTGATTAAGATTGAAAACTACAAAGGTAACTTCCCCATCATCATGGAAAGGGCATGATGCATGAATGGGCATAAGGGACCTCTCCTTGAAAATATCCAAGGAAAATGAATTTTAAAGGCTAGAGAAGAAGCATATTCCATGCATCACGTACAATGATAATGGGTGCAATTATGTGCAAAATATGTTGTCCATCAAAAGTACATACATTAAAGCATGCAATTAGTGTGCACAAGAAATAGATATTCAAAGGTGTTTGTACATAGCAACCATAAAATAGGAGGGCATCCAGTGGCTAACAGCTGACTTAGAAAGTAGCACATTATGCATGGAACCAATTGTGAGCCTAAGATGTGCTTATGTTAAAAGCATGGATGAACTTGAGCAAGTTCATCACTAATTCTCTGATGATGAAGATGATGATACCTGTTGGGAAGAGTTGGAAATCCCTAATAACTTCATGTAAGAGCCCCTAGAGTTGAAAACTCTACCAAATATCATGGATTATGCATTCTTAAACAATGGTAAGTTGGTCATAATCAATGATAGATTTGCTCCTAAAAAAAAGAAAAGTTGTTAAAGGTTGTTAATAAATGGCCAACAGCCTTTGCTTGGTCATATCTCAAGCTAACTAAAATTAATCCAAGGATATGCTAACATCACATTTATGTTAGCTTGGCCATGAAGCCAAGAAGGTAGTTGCAAAGATGGATAAACCCTAAATTGAAGTATATCATCAAGGAGGAAATAGAGCAACTCCTCAAGGCAGGGTTTATCTATCTCATGACAAATAGTGAGTGGGTTACCCTACTAATAATTGTGCCAAGAAAGATGGAAAGTAGTGAGTATGCATCAACTTTAGGCTATTGAACATGGTAACATTTAAAGATCATTTTCCATTGTCACTTGTGGACTAAGTGTTGGAGACTATCTCTAAGCATTACTATTATAGCTTCTAGGATGGTTATAGTGGCTATAACCAAACCGAAATCGTGCTAGAAGACCAAGCCAAGACAACATTCACAAGTCCCTATGGGACTTTTACATATTTTAAGATGTCATTTTGTTTGTGCAATGCCCTTTCAACATTTTAACACTTGGTCCTTAGCATCTTTCTATAGCAAATCAGTAGTGGTATGGAAGTCTTCATGGCTGACTTCTCCACCTAAGGAGCTACATTTGAGCAAGCCTTGAACTACCTTGAGAAAGTATTAAAAATATGTGTGGAAACAAAGTTGTAGCTCAAATAGCAAAAGAGTCATCTCATGGTCTAAGATGGCATTGTATTGGGGCACCGAATATCATAAGAAGGGATTGAGGTAGACCCAGAAAAGAGAAGGGTCATCCAAGAAATAACATGCCAACCAGAGATAGTTAAAGATGTCTTATCATTCCTTGGATATACTAGCTACGATTCATAGAGAATTTCTCTAAGATCCAAAAGTCATTGGTTGAGTTGATGAAGAAAGACATTGCATTCATTTGGACTAAGAAATGCAAACATGAATTCCAATAGTTGAAGAAAAAACTTGTAGAAACTCTACTTCTATAAGCACCAGACTGGTCCAAACCATTTTACATAATGATAGATGCATATAATTATGCTTTGGAAGTGGTGCTTATGTAGTTGGATGATAAAAAACATCCATATTACATATGCTACCTTGTCAAAGCATTGTGGGTGCACAACTAATAGAGAAAGAATTAATGGTAATGGTGTATGCTTTGTAAAAGCTTAGGTACTATGTGCTTGGTTATAAAGTATTTATGCATATAGATAATAATTCCATCTTCTTCCTAATGAATAAGCTTATGGTGAGTCCCCATATCATACAGTGGCTTGTCATCTTGCAGGAATTTGATCTCATGTTGGTAGATCAAAAAGGGACTAAGAATGTGGTCATTGCCCATCTCTCTCACTTATTATGGGATAATAAAGAGAAGGAAAGCCTATTCTCTTATTAATTTCTAGATGAAATCCTCTTTACAAGTGTACTAAATGACCAAGTGCCCATAGAAAAAACATGGTACAATGGCATCCTCACCTATTTTCTCACTTAGAAGATGCCACAAGATCTTGACTTTAGAAAGAAGCAATAATTTCTTTATTAGGCCAAATACTTCATGGAAATCAATGAACACCTCTACAAGGTGTGCACCGATGGCCTAATTTGTTGGTGTATCCCTAATGAAGATCAACTACGTGTTCTCTAGGATGCTAATGAAGGACCTTGTAGAGGCCACTATGCAGGGAGATGCATAACCATAAATATCCTGATGGTAGGATACTATTGGCCTACAATATTCAAGGATGTCCACTAGTTTGTCCAATATGATGAATGTTTTCAACAAGATGATGGAATGACCACTCTAATGGAAGGTCCTCAATAATGGATTTAACCACTAGATCCCTTTGACATACACTCTAAATAGCCTATGATTTGAATTTTGACCTAAGTCTAGCACAAAAGGAAAGACTAATCAACCTCAATGTACTAGATGAAAATCGATTGGTGGCCTTATCTTTGAATGAGGTATACAAGGCATTCAACAAGCAATGTCATGACCTTAGAATATGAAATATAAAACTTTAACCGGGAGATAAGGTTTTCTGTTGGAATCCCACACATGTACTCTAAAAGTCCAAATTCCAAACATTGTGGGAGGGACCTTATATAACTGATCAAGCCTTTTCCTTTGGGTCCATGTTAATTTACAAACTTGAGAGCCCAAATAAAAAGTAGTTGGTCAATATCCAACAAGTGAAACCTTTCCTAGAACCAAGACAAGCCAGTGCAACTACCACCTCAATGGATGGATAATCACATTTAATTTTTTAGATCTTCTCATTCACACTTAGTCATGGGAAAGATAGCCATTCATGCTAACAATTCATATGGCTTCTCAGTTTTTCTACCCTTTTATTCCATGTTTTTGATTTTACAAGTCTTTTATTTTATTTTTCAAACTTTTAATTTTCAAATTTTTCCCTTTTACACCATTTTTAGTATATTTGAACCTTCCTTAATTATTTTACACTTTCTTATATATTTTACTTTTTTTTTTGTTTGAGTGTGGCTTTTCATTATTTTTGCTAATAAAAGTGCTTTATTACTACAAGACACAGTGTCACTATTACTATTTACTAATGATGGTTTGTGCTTAATGTTGTGATTGTTAATGTATGGTTTCTATTTTTGAATTTTAATATCTAATAACTATGACATGGTTTATTTTTCATGGAATAGGTAGTGAGTCCACATCATCCTCCCATCCAATAAACTCTATGGTTTTCCTTTTTCTAGGAGTTTGAGGTCCCTTCCATGAAAGAAAATTTTAATCAATTGGTGACCTTGGTAGTTCCAAAATTTTGAAGGATTCAAAGGTATGTAGAGGGTGTGACTTGAAGGGAACTCAATTCTCTTTGTACTCTTCTACTTACTTGAGTGCTTGGGTGTTTTTCATGAACTTCTTACTATTTCATTCCAACCACTAATAGGAAGTTAAATAAAGTCTTTGCATGGTGTGGTTTGCATCCAAAAATTTGAAAAAAACAATAAAAAAATAAGAAAAAAAAACATGATTGAATTTCAAAGCACATCCCTTAGATAAATAAACAGGCTACAAGCATTAGTTATGAGACTAGAAATATATGTTACCCATGCCTAAAGGTCCCCTCTAACTAAGGCCCTCTCCCTCTCTCACTTCCTACTTCTCTTTTCTTCTCTTTATGGAATGGTGGTTATTTTATGGGAGCACTCTTGTGTCTTGGAATGGGTAGATTAGTTTTGGAGAAGCTAGTTTTGATCTAGACTAAGGATGGATCTTATCAAGTCATTTTAAAAACATTTTTCACAAGGGACTTCTTACAACCTTAATTCGAGATTCCATTCCACCTTCTTAGTCATCCATCTATGCTGACATAACTCACCTCATTACTAGTTTCTATGTTATGTCCAATGTCTTAGTCTTATGTGTTGGAATTCTTAGATAGATTCTTTTTGGTTGGTCCTTAACTTTTCATGATCATTAATCAATTTTGGGACCCACAGACTCCTCAATTGAGGTTATGCAAGGGAAACAAGGGCATGTGCCTATTATTGGGAGGACCCACTTGCATAGCTCTTGGTTTGGTTAGTTAAGTCCCTTACCTTAGACATTGTTACAATCCTATGTTTCGCATATTTCATTGCGTAAACCACTCTGTGCTTCTTGAACTCTCATTATCCACTCTCTTTCTTCATTTTTCTTAATTTTCTCAATTTTTGTAACTTCAACATCCTCTTCTCACATTTTCATCATGTTCATGGCTATTTGTGCTTCCATTTGATTCTAATTTCATTCAAAATATCTTTATAATTTTTAAGTTTTGACTTGATCAATAGTAATCAACAATTGTCTCGATGAGGCCCCATCGATGGAGCAAACTACATTGACATGGCCCCATCGATGAGGCCCCATCAATGCAATGCAAAAATAGTATACATATTACCAAATGCTTTGAATTTTTTACATTTGGTCCATAACACCTAAGGATTTTTTGCAATTTTCAGAGCCTAGAACGTTCTAGAGCCTATAACTCTCACACCATTTATTTGAATAACCCCATTCTTTGATCCTACACTTGCCAAAGGTAAGCTCTTAGTCATGGGGGTAGCAAGCCTTAAGGTTTTGATGATAATGTTTTTGAAACTTTTCCTAACTCCTGCAAAGGATTAAGATATAAAATTCTATTAAATCATTAACTTTTTGAGAATTTAACCCTTCCAACAACTTCGATAATCCAACGATTAAATTAATAATTAAACACTTAATCCATGTAACCATAATCGCACCTTAGCCAAGTGTAATCACCCTATGAGACAAACTAATCCAATCATTATAAGTTACATAATATTTGCTAATCTATTGTTATATGTGGTTATAGATGGCACCAAGACTGAAGAGACTGTAGGAGGAAGGACTATCACAACCATAGGATAAAAAACCCAAAGGAGGAAGAGGCCAATAAGAACATGGCCAAGAATAGGTTGAGGTAACCCATACAATGAAACCTCTTAGAAATGAGGTTGAGGTGGAATCTGTCTAATAGATTCCCAAAGAGGAAGCTACATCTAAACACTCATGGTAAGGTAAAGTGCCAAGTCCTATACACAAACTGGAAGTCACACTCACATAGGCCTACCTTGATGTAATTGGGAACCATGAGGTCCAATGCTCAATTCTCTAAGAGTTGAACTATGGGTTGTTCCTTGAACAGGCTACAAAAGATGTCAGAGCTTAACTGCAAGCCTCTCCCACGTGGCCAATCATCACTTTGAGTGGGGAGTGATACATGGGAGAAACATATCTCTTCTAGAATAATAGAAGAACATGAGCTATTGTAAAAACTAAGGACATCCAAGTCTCCTACTTAGTAGAAGCCATTACATAGGTCTTTGGGTTACCTAATATAGGAACACAGTTGGTAGAGCTATGCACACAAGTCAATCCTAGAGCAAAGAAGGAGTGGACTTAATGGTGTTATGGGGTTGACTATAAGGAGTTTGACATGCTCACACTAGTGCATCGAGTCTATTTTAAGATAGTGGCCTACTACCTTAATCCAATGTTAAGTCCTAATAAGGTGGCAGCCTTCTAAGCTCAAGCATGCACTACTCTAAGTGGAAAATTTCTGGCAAATCTTTCACAATTATTCTATCTAGAGAAAGAGAAGCACTTCAAGGTGAATGAATGTGGAAGAAAAATCATACCCTTCCCCTGCTTAATCAAAAAATTATGCAAAAGGGTAGGGATAATCTACTATGCAAATGATACACTTAAGCATGCTCCTAATGCTTTGTGGGTTGAGATGATGAAGGATAATATGCCTACCATGATTACAGAAGAGGAGTAGCAATAACCACCTCCACCTCCTACTCATGAGCAAATTCTAAAGGCCCACACTATGGTTGAACACATGTGAAAAATCCAAGAGTAGCTCTTACAATAGTAAGAGTAGCAATCAAGAACTAGTGGTGAATACCCATCTACATACAAACTGATCATGAGTCACCTCAGAGAAGTGGCTTGTACAATTAACTAAATGGAGGGAGGTGGATCAATGCTATCTATCCAATGAATACAATTTCTTGTGAGGTCAAATCTAAATGCTTGAGAGGTGATGATGTCTCTCTCTTAGCATCGTTTATTCCTAAAAATCTCTAGGAATGTCACTTCCTTTTCAATTCTCTTGGAGGAGGGTGAGGAGGTAACCATATTGGTGATGCAACACTAGGGGTAAGAGACAGCTGTAGAGATCATTGCTAATCGAGTCATTGAGGCATTAAATGCACCTACAGCACCTGAACTAGATGTTTCTATACTAAGAGATGTGTAGACATCTGCAAGGACAACCAGTAGAAAATTAAGTGTAGCACAACATGAAGAACTACTAGGCTAACTAGTGGGAACTAGGCAATTGGTTTCAATTATCTTTGATTTTCCAAATACCATCATTGCAACCCAGTTAGAGCTACTGGAGGTGAACAACAAGTGCCTCATCTTAGAAGGACAACTTGAGATAGCACAAGCACATAATCAATGCTTGGCCATAGAAGTTGTTAAATTGTGTGCTTGAATTATTGATCCTGCTCTTTTCAACCCTGCATTAACATGAGATGAAGCTTTTCAACAACTTCAAGAATAGCTAAAGTGGGTTGAGGGAGAAATGGTAATGGTGATCTTTAATCAATCTATATTAGAAGCTAAAACTCATTTGATATGAAGGGACATGATGCAGATGTGCCAGGAAAATGAGACCTTAATCACAAAATATCATCGCTTGTAAAACATTGATGCACAAAAACAATAGCTAGAAGAATTCATCCATCAATAGTAGGAGTAGCTCACTAGAGAAAATGCCAAATTAAGGAGATTGATAGTGGAGAATCATAATCTCTCCATGGAGGAGGTCCATGCCTTACAGTTGAAATTAGCCATTGAGATTGTCACTTGGAAAAATAAGGCTCTTAAATTTAAAAAAGTTAAAAATCATTATAGAGACCAGGTTGGCCTACAAAAGGAGGTGAATGAAAAGCATATCCAACTAGTGAAGGTAAAGGTTAATGAGACCCTCCAACAACTCTAGCAAGGCAAACAAATGTGGAAACCCATCATCAATGGGATTAATGCCTACAATAAGGTAGAAATCTACATGAAAGAGTTGTAGATTAAAGAGATGATGGAGTACATGGAGCTATCCAATCTCCTCTATGCAAACTTGGTAATGCTAATTGTCAAATGGCCATAATTTGAGCTTGATAAGAAAGTGCCTAGCTCGTACTTATTGTACGAGGCTTAGTTCAAGAATCACAAAGACACCAAGAAAAAGTTTACGGTGGCTAATGCTAAACTCAAGGTTCTTAAGGTAAGATTCATTGATCAAAGATGAGTTACCAAGAACTTGGTCAAAAGAATAAACAACTACCAGGCATTACAAGACACAATCTGAGCATTCGACATCAAGCACAAACAATTCACAACCTTGTTCATCAACATAATGGAGCTGCTTCTAGTATTACCTTATCTTTGGTATATTCCAATCTTTTTCCACATCAAAAAAGTTGCATGGATCGTGAAAGATCATAGGAGTAAAGAGGAGAAGATGAAAGCATTTGTGAATACTTTTAGCCTTTCACCAGAAGTCACAATAGTAATGGGACAACCACAACCACCTTAGCCACCAAACATGCCTGGAGTTGGAGAAGGTTCATTGAAGCCTTAAGAGCCTCCATGACCTAGGACTGTGTGATATTATATTTTGTTCTTCATATCATCAAAGGATATGGTTGCCCAATTTTTATACTATGCTAAATTTTGTAACGTGGTTGATCTGTACATTGGGCACTTAGTTTTATTATGTCTATTTTATCTTGTTTTATTATGTCAAAAGCCATTTAATAATTCCATACCTTCCCAATTTTGTAAAAGAACTCAAGGATGAGTTTTCATTTAGTTATGGGGATATGATGAGATATGGTTTATTATGTCAACTGGGCCCCATCAACTAGGCCCCATCAACATAGTCTGTTGTGTCAACACAACCTTGTCGACTAGGCCTTGTCGACATAGTCTATTGTGTCGATGTGGCTCTGTCGATGTAGGGGTCTATCCTGGCCTATAAATATGTACTCACCAACTAAATTTATAGCATCAAAAATTCATAGTAGTAGTAGAGCTCTTATAGTTCATTCATTTAAAAGTTAGAATATTTTTCCCGAGTGCCCACAACAAGAGTCATTGAGTGTACAGATCTTTATTTGAGCACTTTTGTACCTAAGCATGATAGTGTGTGCAGAAATAAAGATGAGCTTCTTGATAAACCTTGCAACATTCTAGATAGTTTAGATATTTATTCATGCATTTAATATTTTCAATTATTTATTCAATGTTTTCCAGTAATTAAGCTAATGAGGTAATTAAGCAAGATAAGCTAGATAGATTAATTACATAACTACAGCTGTTTCAAATGTAACATGTATTCTCTTGGTAATCCTAGTAGCATTATTTCTTGGTATGCCCAATAGCATAGCACTTGGTAACCTATCCATGGATACGTGGGTTGAAGACATGTATGGAAAGTGGGGCCAGATGCTTATGTTAGGGCCAATTAGAGACCAATTAGTTACTTAATTTAGATTAGTCATTAAATTACTTTATCTCTCTCTCAAAGCAACAAAGAACATAAAATATAAAATGATAAAAATCATATGCCTCAATTTCACTAAACCATACCTTTGCACTTCACAAATGTAATCAGGAAGATAACGAACAACCTTAGGGCAAGGTTCACTACCTATAAGACTAGTTGATGAATCACGATTTGCCAAGCCCTGATATTGGGAACATGATATCAAGTACGTAATATTGCAGCCTGGATACAATATCTTATACAAAATATTGTTATGCTTATGTTAGCCTATAAATATAGCACTTAAGCACATAGTAAATGGAGTCCTTGGTCAAGTCCATTAGAGCCAGTCCTTTTTGTTAGTCTTTAGTTAGTTTTTAGTTTTTAGTTCTTTCCAAGTGCATGCTTACAGTGTGATGCCTATAATTGTACGAAACCTTTATTTGAGTGTAATGTACTTGGACATGCACATGATCTACAATAAAGATCGAGATCACTCCATCATTGTAGCATTCACTTATCTTTTAATTTGTTTTAGTTATTTATTATTTATTATTTTTTTTCTTAGTTAATATGTTCTTTATTATCATTTACTATTTCTATTGTAACACGGAATGAGTATGCCTTAATCATGAACATTTAAGTGTAACTACATGGTAACCTAGTAGCATATTGAGTAGTGCCTCAAGTGATGTGTGCTTGGTAATCTCAAAAGTAGTATACAAAGTCGAAGATGCATGTGAATGATTAAGGATGGATGCTCATCATACTTAGGCTAGCTTAGATCTTATTTCTTGTTGCTCATTAGCTTAATTAAGATATCTCTTATTGTCCTTAGGAGTAGCATAGTAGTAAGGACCACATCATACATCTCACTCTGGACTAAACCATACGTAACAAAATAATTACTAGTTCAAGTGGGAAGACTATGATCAATTTATAACTATTTAAGTGCCACAATTAGTCCATCCATAGAGTTTGACCGAATTGCACATATACGCTCATATTCATATGGTTGAGCATAGGGGTACCTTGCTACTCATCATTGGCGCCATTGCCAAGGATGGTGCTAGTTATCTAGATTAGTTATATCTACAAGATCACTATAACAGGGTATTAACAATATATCTTTTAGAAAAAGAACTTAAATTTAATTAAGTCACACACAATTCACAACAATGTCTCTTTCAGAAGGCAGCAATAACACAACATCTAGCAAGGAAATTCATTGGAGAACCAACAAAATTTACAATAAAGAAGAAGTTTGGAGTACTCAATCTTATGTAGGAGTTTCATATGTTCATAGACAGCCTAATGATACTCAAAGACTTTTTTCATTCAACTCAGACACCTCTAGTGAAGATGGGACATCCCCTAGAACGAGGAGGCCCATAAGGCCTAGGACCTTCTCAATGGTTAGCAAGAGTACATTAGGGGATGATTGGGAGACTTACAAAAATCATGATGATTCTTCCAATTCCCTCTCTTCCTCTACTCTTTCAATGTCAAGGCATGATGTAGATGACTATTCCTTAAGGGTTTAGCATAGAAATAAGCATTGAACCCACAGGAAAATTTAGGAATGCCAACATGAACATAGACAACATCATCCCAACTCACGAACTCATAACCTATTTAGTGATTATGAATCCTTGTTGGTCACTAAGGGCCTAATTCATATGACAAAGGCCATTCAAATATCCCGTAGGAATCATAAGGAAAGGCATCTACCTAGGCTTGACTTAATCAACTTTTCTAAGTTCTTAGAAGGCAATGATTTAGATCCGCAACATCATTTACAAGCCTTCTATGATGCCTATGCATGGAAAAACATTGAGAATGGTGGCAAAGGCTTAGCTCTTCCCTATGATACTCATTGGCCAAGCAAAAGTATGGTATAGATCTTTAAAACCAAATTCAATTTGTTGTTGGCCCACAATGGTAAAACTCTTTAATGAAAGATATTGAACCTATGTAAGAGTGTTAGCCTTGAGGAGACAAATTCAAGAGTGGAAACAAGGGCAACATGAGCCCTTGGACATGGCCTTAGAAAGGTATTACTCTTTGTTAAACAAATTCCTAGGCCATGTGTTCTTCAAGGAAATGCTAATGTATCACATCATGGATGGGTTTTGTAATGAAACAAGGGAGACCATAGGGATGTATGCCCCAAGACAACTATATGAAATATGAACCCACCAATTCCAAGAGCTTATTAAGTGGGTAGAAATAGAAGAAGGAGACATAGCCAAATGGGAGAATGTTGAAAATTCTCAATAGGACCAAACTCTTGAAATAACAAAGGTCCATAATCATGAAGAAGAGAAATCAACTCACTTGAGGAGGTGAAACCATCCCAATCTTTGCCAATACTAAAATCACTAGATGAAATTGAGGTAATGATTAACAAGATGATGGAGTGGATGCATGAAAAATGTGGAGAATATGTAGACATTATTAGAGGGAGACCCATACAAGATAACTTTGATGACAAAAAAAAAGAGAATACCAAACCTAGAAACAAGACAGAACACCATTCAACAATTAGAAAGAAGGGTTGAAGAGAATGAGGATAGGGGCTCAACCACAAATTGTAAGTATCAATGTGATGTTTGTTTATACGGTCATCTAAAAGGAAAATGCCCAATCTTGTTAGATCTACATGAACATTGGGGAAGAATGCTACATCCAGATTTTGTATAGAAGTATTGTGCTTAACAATGATGGAAAAACCCTCAATCTTGGGGGAGGCCATCACCAAACTTGCCACACCCTTTGTATCACCCAAAATCAAGTGCTTATTATGTCCAACATCCTATTCCCCAAATGAATCAACATCCTCTACTTCACCTCATCGTTATTACTCTTCTGAGTATCATCAACCCATGTCCTCTCCTACAGGATCACCACCTTATGTTCCTTACACTCTTCCTTACTCTTAATATTCTCATCCTTCACCTCCTTCTACATTTCCACCAGTTGTACCAGAAGGTTTTGCACCACATCAACCAACAAACATTACTTGTGTTGCTACTATTAATAGTAGTGGTGGGAGTCCTCCACAAAGTCAAAAGCATCCTTTCTTTAGGCATGTCCATAAAAAGAGATAGCACATTTCTAAAACTACTGCATCCTCCAACTCAGCAGAATCCCAACACTGTGATGCACCATCCTCTTCAAACTCAACAATTCCTATTACCTTATCCAAGACACCAATTAATACTCCAACAACCATGTGGCCGAATGGATATAATAACATGGGGAGACATATTGATCCTTGCATACCATCTTATGGTCACAGGTGCCATAGTGGGTTAGCTTCTTATCACATGATCACATCTTATAATCTACCCCACTATGCCTACTTTAATCAAGTGTGTGAACCCAAATTTGGGTATTTTCCTACCACTATACTAAAAGACACCCAGTGGTTTAGATATGATCAAATCCCAATATTTCCAACATGATGGATCCTAACTTTCCATTTATTAATTCTTGCTATGATCAAAGGTTGAGTCATGGGGGATATCTACCATTCTAACAAGAAGAATTAGTAAATGTTTCTTTCTTTTCTATGGTTTTACAATTTTTTTTGTTTTCTAACTTCTTATTTTTTTCAATTTTTTATTTTATCTTTTTAAGGATCATCTCATTTATGAATAAAATACTCATGTGACCAATTAATTGAAGTTTTGTTTTATTCTATTGAGTCACAAGTGACTAATTATTTGGATAGTGAGCCCACAACCTCTACCCACCCATTCTATTACTAAGAGGTTCTTACTCTGGGTATGATGATATTCTTGTTATCATCAAAACTTAAAGTAACTTTGTACTCATTATGCCCAAAGCAAAGAGTAATAGACTAAGAGGGAATGGCAAGGGTGTGACATCAAGGGGACTTGTTGATTCTCTTTGGTGACATCTGTATGCGCTATCATGCAACCTAGTTGTACTAAGATCCTTGTAGATCTAACGAAAAATGGGAGTAAGAGTTGTCATAAAGGCACTCAATAAAGGAACTTAATGCTATTTTGGGGGATCCCACTAGAAAAACATGTATGCATGCTTGAAGGTTGGTGGCTTCTCTGGATCACCTTTGGGAAATACAAAGTGCAAAAGTGGCTAGAAGAAGAGAAAGAACAAAAAGAAGAGAATAGAAAAAAAATGAAGATAAAAGATCAAGAACAATGTGCCACAGATAAATTTAACTCACTTTTCCCTTTCAAAAAATGCCAAGTGATTGTACACCTTTCCGTCATGATGCTCTTATGGTTGTCTATCATTAAGATGAAATAATGTGATGTCACTGATTAAAGGTATGGACTTGATTTTGATCTTGGTGTGAAAGGCTAATGGTACCTTAATCATGCACAACACTTAGAATTCATTGTGCCCAGGGTAAGTTACCTCATGTCCCAATCTCTGAAATCCCTTCTATAATTCATCTCATCTCACGGTCTAAGTATTTCTAACTTGTATCTTGTGTGGAATAAAATTCATACCTCATAGTAGTGGTACTTAACATGTGTGTGTTTTCTTTGCACATGTGTAGGTTGCATTTAATCCTTCTAGTACCTATGAACATTTTAAGGTGTGGTTACACAAGGGCATGATAGGTTGGAACCTAGTTTGAGAAGGATCCACTTGTGTGACTTTTATAATTTGTACTTGTTGCACATCACCACATCATTTTATACCCTTCGAGTACTCCATTGCCAAATCTATTCTTTCCTTTGTCATCATTTTAAGCAAACATTTCTTAAAACCATTACATGTCCTTTTTCCTCAACCTTTTCGAACAACTTCATTGTATGACTTCACTTCATTACACTTTTGATGTCTCAATTCCCACTTGACGTAACCCCAAAACTTTTGAATCTACCTCAAATCCTTCATTTTTACGTGTAAAAACTCAAAAAATCATCAATTCTACTAAGTACCCTATCAACATAATATCAAGTACACACTATCGCATACACGATATCGCATCTATAAAAACTATATATATGGGACCCTCACACACTATAGAAGTCATTTTCAACAGTTGACATAAGGGAGTTGTTCAAATTTTCTTTCACAATTTTTAGCAATTTGCAAGTATAAGTTCAACTATCAATATTTCACTCTTTGACACTTTGATTTCTTTTCCAATTGAACCTAATTAAACCTAGAGTGTTTAACTTAGTCATGGAGGAGGGATACTATAGAACTTGCACATAATTTTTTTGAAATTTGCTATCACCGAAAGGATATCATAAGGGTAAGTACTATTAAAAATTCATGTGAAACTAATTTCCTTCCTTCACCCAAGTCATCTAAATTATTCTATGAGTCACCTAAAATAGATCAGGTCCAACATTAAAAATTTTAGGGAAACTTTCTTGAAGAGTTTCTAACTCTAAAATCCCACTAAGCAAAGAATTAAACATTTATTAAAGAATATGAGTAAATCATGAGATAACTGAATTTATTTAAATAACCTTACTAACAATTGATGTTTATGTGATTTTAGATGGCCCCTAAAAGAGGATAACAAGGAGGACATTCTCAAGGTGAAACTAAATGCCAAAAAGAAGGCAAAGGCCAAGAACCTTAAGTAGAACATACAGAGCAAGAGGCACAATCATTTAGCATCCATCAAGAAACCCCTACAATAATGCAATCTGGCCATGCAGAAGGTGGTGAAGTTAGAGCCTTGAAACCAAGGCAACATCTTATGCTATCCCCTGAATGTCTCCAAGCCATTCGAGAGAAGCCCACCTTTGCAGCTATGATAGTGGAGCTCAATTTTGGGCCTTTCATTTAGTTCACCCCTAAACTAATGAATATTCAACTGAAGGCCTCTCCACTATGTCCCATCCTCCCAGAGTGTAGTGATTGGTATTTGGGTGAAATGTATCAATTTTGGAATGGTAAGGAGGAAGGCACCATTGCCAATGTAGGTGGTATCTTCATTGATTTTTTTGCAAAGGCCATTGTAGAGGTCCTAAATCTTCCAAATGAGGGATCAAAAGTTACTCATTTGTCCACTCACTTAAATATAGATGTAAGGAAATTATGGTTGAAATGGGCCTAGGACAAGGAGAATAAAGTTTATGGAGAATTGGCCCTAAAGGAGAGGATCTACTTTAAGATCAACACTTATTACCTTTTCCCCACCAAAGGTTTAAATATATTATCTACTTATGTAGCACGGGGTAGTGCGATTTTGATGAAAAAATTTAATGTGAATTTACCCCATATATATTTGATGGAGATATTAAGGTGATTTGAAGATAGGAAGAAAGGGAAGCTTACTTTACTTTTCTCTTGTCTTATTAGGAAGCTATGCAAATGTGCCAAGATCTTAGGCTACACAAATGATGTTCCTAGAAAAGCCCAAAATGCTTCATATGCTAAATTTCTCAAAATGCCAATGCCTAGGAAAGACATTGATGAGTAGTTAGAATGAGAGGAAGAGAAAATGGTTGGATCCATTGCACCTCAAACAATAGGACCCAACCAACAAAAAAAAGTGGGGCCTAGCACATAGCCCATGAGCTAGCAAGTCCAACAATCGCTACTACCACAACAAGACTATCGATCATTTATTAGTCATCTCTGAACAATCTCCAAGACAATTAGTTGGGGATGTTGTGATGCCAAAACATTATTCAAGGTCATTGATGATGTTATATTTTCCACTTTTTCAATCGATCCTACAACTGAATAGATTTCATTTATTTTAGAAGGAGAGTCCCAGTGGTCTCATCAAATGTCTAGGAATGTCACATCTTTCTAGGTCAAGTTGGAAACTAGTAAAGGAGCCACAATGGTGGTCATGTAGCACTAGGATATGGCAAGCATAGTAGAGGTGGTCACAAATGAAATCAAAGAATCTTTCAAAATTACTATTGTGCCACCAACAGATTTCACAAGAGCACATGATGCTCAGGCTTTGTCCGTTCCCTCAATATATGATGCTCAAGCTTTGGCTAGTTTCTCAATGACTCCTATGGAACATGAGGATGCTTTGGATTGCTTTTTGCAAATGGGACAAGTAATGATGTTCTTATTTGAAATTCTCTAAGATGTCACCGCAATGCAATTAGACCTCATTTCCACCAAAGAAAAATTGTTCATGGTTGAAGTTAGGGTTGAGCATGTGGAAGAAGAGTTGCAAAGATTGCAAGAAAACCTCATTGTCCTACAAGCTAAATGATGAGACCCTTCCAAATTTATTGTGGTTGACCAATTAGACATTTTCAAAACCAAGAAACTAAATAAATTTTTGGAAGAAAATAAAAGGATGAAAAAGGAAAAGGAATTGGCTGATTGGAATACTTCAAAGGCACAAGCTCAGACATATTCACATACTAAAGCTCTAAAGGTCTTACAAGAGGAAAATAAATTACTTGCTACTGAAAATATTTGGTTAACTACAGTTGAGAAAAAGAAAGAACATTCTTGAAGAAAGTTTCCAAAAATATGAGAATAACTAGTTTCAATCAACCAAGATATGAATCAATTAGCCAGGGAGAACAGAACCCTCTCCATGGAGAAGGTCTACGCCATCAAATAAAAAACTACTATAAAGATAAATACATGGCAAAATGAGGCCAAAAAGCATAAAAATTTAAAAGAACACTTCTATGACCAGGTGGGAATGTATAAGAAAATCATCAAAAAAGGGATCTATATGGCTAAGGCCCACATTACTTCTTTTAGTGCTCAACACATTGACTGGCGAGCCATACTGGATACATATTCCTTCATCCATCAAGTAGAATTGAAAAGTTGAGACCTGCAGATTCAAGACCTAACAAAGTACATAAATTTGGAAAATCTATGATATGCCACCTTGGCCATGTTAATAGTAGGGTGCTTGAGAACTGAGCTCAAGAAGTAGGTAGCTACCACCTATGCTAAATATGAGACAAAGTTTATTGAATAAAAGAAGACATTACAAAGATTAAAGGTAGCAAACTATAAATCAAAGGTGGTAAAAGCTAGCTAACAAGGTTAGAAATATGTAGTAGTAGAATTGGCTCGGTAGCTTACAAATTATCAAGAACTCAAAGATAAAGCTAAAGCCTATGAGGAGGAATGATAGTTATTTGTGGCATGGTATGTCAAAGCCAATCAAATGTTCTCACAACTACTATATCCATGGGAAATGTTGACTCCATCAAACATTAGAACATCAGCATGGATGGCGCATGATCCCCGCATAGAGGAAAGACTTTGCACACTTCTTCAAAGGTATTCATTTCAAAAGCTTAGAGCATAGGACAAAGGGAAGAAGCCCATGAAGGAACCACCACCACCAGGAACCACATGAGTTTCAAAAAAAATTTATTTTGTAATGGTGTCTAAATTTTGTTTTGTCTGGTCCAACACTATGGCATGAAATAGTCCATGTTCATTCAATAATCCCATACCTATCTATTTTTTGTAATCAAATGAACTTGTTCCTCATATTTTTTGACTCGAGGATGAGTTTTTATTCAGTTGTAGGGGTATGATGAATCATGATTTGCCAAGCCATGATATCAGGTACATGATATCATAGCCTAGATACAATATTGTATACACAATATCATGATTCCTATGTTAGCTTATAAATATAGCACTTAGGTGCACAACGAAGGGAGTCTTTGGTCAAGTCCATTAGAGCCAGTTCTTTTTATTAGTCTTTACTTAGTTTTTAGTTTTCAGTTCTTTCCAAGTGCATGCCCATAGTGTGATGCTTGTAATCATACTAAATCTTTGTTTGAGTGTGACATACTTGGACACGCACATGATTAGCAATAAAGATCAAGATCACTCCATCATTACAACATTTACTTAGCTTTTAGTTTTTTTTACTTATTTATTATTTATTGTTTTTTTCCTAGTTAATATTTTCTTTATCGTCATTTATTATTTTTGTTGTAATGTAGAATGAGTACACCTTAATCATGAACATTTAAGTGTAACTACATGATAACCTAGTAGCATATCAAGTAGTACCTCAAGTGACGTGTGCTTTGTAATTTTAAAATTAGTACACGAAGTCCAAGATGTGTGTGGATGATTAAGGATGGATGCTCATCACACTTAGGCTAGCTTAGATCTTATTTCCTATTGCTTATTAGCTTAATTAAGATATCTCTTATTGTTCTTAGGAGTAGCATAGTATTAGGGATCACATCATACACCTCCCTGTGGACTAAACCATACGTGACAAAGCAATTACTAGTCTAAGTGGGAAGACAACGAACTACAATAAATGTATAACTGTCTTGGTGCCATAACTAGTCCATTTGCAAATTCAACTGGATCATGTGTACATGCTCATATTTGTATGGTTGAGCATAGGGATACCTCACCGCTCATCACTAGTGCACCAAAAACTATAAAATCCATGGAATTCAACCAGATCGCACATGGACACTTTGTGATTCGTATGGTTGGGCATAGGAGTACCTCATTGCTCATTAATTACCCTTGTAAAGGCCTAGGTAGAACACCTTCTCACACTCTAAAATGAAAAAAATTTAAGAAGAAAGAAATAAAACTAATAAACCAAGAATTAAAACCCAACAGCTACCACATTTTGTCAAAGGCATTCTAGTTGACATTATCATCAATCTTACCAAGCCAAATCTTAAGGACATGAATTACCTACTTAGGAGAACAAGCCCAATGGATGGTTTCATTGGCTAGAATGATACATAAACAATAATTCTCCCTAGGATGAAATCAAATTGATCTTGTTCAATGAGATTAAGTAAGAGAGGTTCTAGGTGGTGAATAAACAAAGAAGACAAAAATTTGTAAAGATAATTATACAAATTAATGAAGAAAAATCCATCAAATTAGAGACTAGATTACCTCTTTTTTGAGGATAAGCAAAGTAAAATTTTTTGATAGTTTAAACACTAAGGTAAAATAATATTTCCTAATAGTTTAAACATTGAATTCCTTGAATTTTGATAAGGAAAAATCATCATAATTTATCATTTTAAAGAAAAAGTTAAGAAATTACGAGAAAGAATACCAAAATTTGACAATGGCTCTTTCTAATTTCTTCAAATCTTAAATAGTAATATTCTATAGAATTTTCAGTATTAGTTTTCATTTAAATAAGTTCTTTAGTATATCACTCATATATTTATTATATCAACCTTCTTTGATTTAAATATAATATAATTTGGACATGAATCATCATTGAGTTTTCTTTTAATTTGGTAATCCTTGAACATAATATTAAACTATCTTTGATTTGAGGCTCCTTAAATATCTTTAATTGAATACTTCTTTGAATGTAAACTTAGTTTTAGATATCTAATATTACAATTGGTATGACTCTTTACACTTTCATTAAACCTTAAATATTGATGTTTAGCACTTTCGAATAAGATTTGTGTAGTTACCTTCTTTTTGTAAACTATCTTCTATGTGTCTTCCATGTTTTCTTCCATGCATGGCTATTTAGTTTCCAATATCTAAAAGGATATTATATTAGTATAAGAAATTTGTTTGTAGAACATATACTTAAATCAAAAGGTATTTTTGGTTATTATACTCTTAATTTATCATGGTATAATGAAAGTGCTATATATTATTATATTCTTGCATAGTTTCTATAATGTTTGAAATAATCAAATTGGTTAGATTCCAAGGTACCCCAGCATAATTTATCACCTTTAAAACCTATAAAAATTCATGCTTATTTCTCATTGAAAATTGGGCATCGTATACACCCCCTTAGAAATTAACTTCAAAAACATTGGAAGAATGAAAAGTGTAGAAATTCATGGTAAAAGAGATTTAAAAAAGGTAATCAAAATTGTATGCAAGCACAAAACACACATGGGAAAGCATTATTGGCCAATTCCCTGACAAAAAAGTGCTTTATTCACTAATAACAAGTGTGAAAAAAGCTGTAGGAATGCGCAGGTGCCCATTGCTTTCCATGTCGACAACATTCATCAGTGTGCTAGTATACTATCATCTCACTTTGACCACCTAAGGTTGTTCATTGTCTTCCTGATTACATTTGTGAAGTACAAAGGTATGGTTAAGTGAAATTGAGGCATATGATTTTTATCATTTTATATTTTATGTTCTTTGGTTCTTTAAGAGAGAGATAAAGTAATTTAATGACTAATCTAAATTAAGTAACTAACCAATCTTTGATTGGCCCTAACATAAGCATCTACCCCACTTTCCATACATGTATTGAACCCACATATCCACGGCTAGGTTACCAAGTGCTATGCTGCTAGATGTACCAAGTAATAGCACTATTGGGATTACCAAGTGAATATATGTTACATTCGAAGTGATTGTACTTATGTAATTAATCTATGTAGCTTATCTAATTTAAATACCTCATTAGCTTAATTATTCTAAAACATTAAATAAATAATTGAAAACATTTAATGCATGAATAAATATCTAAACTATCCAGTATGCTACAAGGTTTATGAAGAAGCTTATCTTTATTATGGCACATACTATCATGCTCAGGTACAACAGTGCTTGAATAAAGATCCATACACTTAATGACTCCTACTGTGAGCACTTGTGAAAAAATATTCTAACTTTTAAATGAACAAACTATAAGAGCTTTACTACTACTATGAATTTTCAATGCTATAAATGTGACTAGTGAGCATGTATTTATAGGCCAAGATAGACCTCTGCATTGATGGGGCCATGTCAACGCAATAGACTACATCGATGGGGCCTAGTCAATGGGATTACATCGACATAACTGACTACATCAATGAAGCCTAGTCAATGGGGCACAGTTGATGCAACAAACCATATCTCATCGATAATCCTCTTTCTTCTTATGTATCTTATTTATTAGCCAATAACCTTCCTAGATGTCTAGATTGTTTTCTTGTTTAGTTCCTCATTCCATGGGATTGAAGGATGCTTTAGTATGCTAACAACAATATGATATTCTTTAAAATAACAATAGAAAAAGATCAAAAGCTTTGAAGCTTCAAGAGGTGCTAACATTGTTTAGAGATACTAGCCTAGAGGTGAACTGGCTAAAGATAGAATGTTTGGAATTTAATTATCCTATGGTTTAAGAATAGCATATTGTGGACATTATTCACTACAATAAAGTTTCTTTTCATTAGCTATTTGATGAGCAATGAGGTACCTCTATGTCTAACCATATGAATCACAAAGTGTTCACATGCAATCTGGTCGAATTACGTGGACTTTATAGTTTCTAATCTTCTAGGAAATGAATTTTACCCTAAGGTCACTTGTTGTCTTCCCAATGGGACATGATATCGCATGGACCATGATATCACATACGCAATATCGCGTCCACCATGATATCGCATCCCCCACGATATCACGTATGCGATATCGCAGTGCATTGCCAAATCTATAAATAAGACGCAACTCTTCCTTGTTTCTAAGTTTAAGCCTAAACCGTAGCAAAACTCTAGTACTTTTTCCTCTCCAGAGATAGAATAATTTTCATGTGCCCGCAATGGGAGCTCCAAAGTGAATAGATCTTTATTCAAGAAAATATTGTACCTGAATACAAGTTTGTGTACGAAAATAAAGATGAACTTCTTGGATAAACCTTGCAGTGCATGGAATAAGCTAAATAGGATTTTATTTATTGTTATTTATTTCTTATCATTTAAATGCTTTATTAGTTCATTAAATCTCTCTCAACCCTTCTCTCCCATAGTTAAGTGCATTCAGTACGACCGCTTCAAGCACGTGCATTACGCTTGGTGATCCCAGTAACGAATAGCGTTTGATAACCAAGGTTGCATTGGTTCAGGGCGTGAATGGTAAGTGGGAATGGATATTGATGCTAGGTTAATTCAGGCTTAGTTAGTTAGTTAAACTTAGTTAATTAGTCTGTTCACCCTTCACCTTATTAGCATAGGAGATAAAACACAAAAGACATAAAAATCATATACCTCAGACTTACTTAACCATACAACCGTGACAAATACAAGTAAGTCTGGGAAGATAACGAACGATTAACCTTAAGTGTTCCATGAGCCGTGTAGACACTTAGTCTTTGGAGTTCGACCAGATCATGCGTGTAACGCTTGTATTCGTATGGTTGAGTGTAGGGGTACCTCACCACTCATCATTGGCATTGTTGCCGGGGACTAAGTGTTTGTGTGCTAAGTAGAATATAGGAGATTATCCACATCATTGGGAGCCTAAAAGAACCCTTATGGTTAATTAAATGAAAAATTATATAACGATTAATCAGCACACCAAATAAGACACAATGTCTTCTTCTTCTCATAAGAGCACTTCACCACCTAGGGATCACATAAGAAACAGTCAATAGTCCAACATGCATAACTGAGAACCACCAGTTCCTCAACAACATCAAGTGGTATATATTCATCTCGATGAGTATATACCTAATTTCACTTTTATCCTCCATCAGGATGAACAACTGCATTGGAGATACTTGCAAGGTAACATAGTATTACCTCCAAATCGGGCAGTGCCTAACATGCTTCTTCGTGCTCTTGCACAGATAGGCATGACACAGCTCTATGCAGAATACGTTGTAGGTGATCTTGACACAAGGGATTATCATCCCACAGAAGCACAACATCAATGGGACTTTCTGCAGGAGAGCCACCATACATTGTTGAAGGGCAAAGGGGTCTCACACATCCTAAGCGAAATTGGATATGGTGAACCAATTATAATAGGTTCTCTATCAAATGATGTTTCCCCTCCTAAAAATAGTGAGGAGGTGGGGTATCAGAACTTACGCTCCATAATACACAACCCTAGTTCTCATCCCCATGAACACCAACTATTCACCAAGGGAACAAAAACACATGACAAGGATGGGCATTCTAATCATCATTACGATCGAGGCCATAGCCACCGAAGAGAAGGTAAGAAAAATCATCATGGAAATGGTTCTCCTTCTTCTTCCCCTTCATCACATCATTCATCTCTCCTTCCACATCAGGGCATAGTCACAAAGAGCATAACAATGAGGATACGAGTAAGTGAAATGAGAGATCTCGACGAGAGAGTCAAGAGCGAGGACGAGGGCACTCTAGGGAATCTAGGCATGGTAGAAGGGAAAGTAGGGAACCACGTAGGCATCATAGACATCATGAGAGAGATGATCATGATGAACCCCTACTTGCCACCCAAAGTATGTTAGATATTACGGATGCAGTGAGAATACCTACAAGGCATCAAAAAGATAGTCAGATCAAGAGACTAGACATGAATAATATCCCACGATTTGAGGGGGGATACAATGCTGATCTGCAAAACCACTTACAGGCATTCCAAGATGCCTATGCCTTGCAAAATATTGAAAAAAAGTGGCAGAAGCTAAAGTTATTTCCTAGGACACTCATAAAAGAAGCAGAAAGTTGGTACCGATCCTTAGAACCGGAAACCATTAGGAGATGGATTACGATGTTAGAATTGTTTAATGATAAATACCAAACGTACTTTAGAGTATCCAACTTGCATAAGCAGATCCAAGGATGGAAGCAGGGTAATCATGAACACTTGGATGTTGCCATGGGTCGATATTATGCATTGCTACACCATTGCTCGGGCCATGGTTACACACAATGGGATCAACTACGCCATCTCGTAGATGGGCTAAGACATGAAACCAGGAGAGCCCTTGGGACATATGCCCAAGGGAGATTATCTAAACTTAGGTCCCATGAAATTCATTGATTTTTGGAGCAAGTAGCTAAAGAAGAAGGGGAGCTATGGAAAAGAGAAAGCATGGAAGAATATAATTGCGATCCTTCCCTTCGAAAGAAGGGAGTGAGATTCTGCAATGAAGAGGATGAGTCACCACTTGAAGAGTTGGTGAATAGAAAAACCTTACCACTTTAGAAATTAACAACAGAAGTGTCAGCTAAGGCAGATCAAATGTGGGACTTCATAGATAGTAGGTTTGAAACTGTTTTAAAATTCATAGAGGAGTCTAAGGAATGAAGTAGTGACCATGACAAGAAAAAGC
Source organism: Gnetum montanum (assembly GCA_015680685.1). Classification (NCBI taxonomy): domain Eukaryota; kingdom Viridiplantae; phylum Streptophyta; class Gnetopsida; order Gnetales; family Gnetaceae; genus Gnetum; species Gnetum montanum. The sequence continues at coordinate 276,568 of MNCI01001768.1, read as the reverse complement.
ATAGAGATTCAGGTCATGCACATGACAAGGATAAGGGAAAAATTACTATCGCCAATGAGGTTTTGATTCTAATAAAAACAATGATGGTGGATGTGTGATCTACCAATATGACCATCCAAAGGGATGTTGCCTAATAATCTCACATCTACAAGAGTCTAGGGTGTATGCACTCAACCCAAGACTTAACAGACGGCAGGCACCCCGTCGGTTACCTTATTCCCAAGGTAACCCTAGGAAGTTCCACCAACCATTAATGTATTACCCAAGTGGAATTCTTCCACAACCTATTGGGTAGCACCAGCAGTGGCAACACCCACAGTCATGGGGGATGCCACCACCTTGGCAACAATACCCTTACCGGCAACCAGATCCATATGGCTACTACGTGTAGCAAATAGTTTCTCCAAGTGACTCTATGGGTCACGCAACTCCACAATGTCACTACCAAGTTTGGGAGTATTTTAGGACTCCTTCTCCTCTGGGAGACACACCACATACATACCATCCTCTAAATCCATCCAGCTCTCTTATGCCGATAGTTCCACTACCTCCTACTCCAACAATGCAAGGAGAACTCCCCACTCAACTACAGCAACGTAATGCTACGAGAGCTATAAACCTTCAACCTGCTACTGGTTCTGAAAACCACAAAAAGAGAAGACCTTTCTTTAGAACCAAAATTCCAAACAAGCTCTCACAACCACAATTTTTTGAGTCCATGTACGCTCCTCCAAAAATTAAGGCTTCGAAGCTCCCTTCAAACCAACAATAGAGCTCAACGCAAATGGTTATGTTAACACATACCGTTACCGACTGGATCAAGGTAGGCCACCTTCCCAGGAAACTCTCTGATCCTGGAAGCCCCCTAATTTATCTCCAAGTCACTGGGAATGAACCTCATAAGGCTCTTCTTAACTCAGGTTCCGGAGTCAACTTAATCTCACGAGAAATGTATCAAGCCTAGAACTTGCCTCCACTCAATAAGAGCAATATTCAACTAGATTTGGCTAACCAGTCCATCACCATTCCCTTGGGATTGGTGGAGGACACCATTATCACTATGTGTGGTTGGTCATACCCAGCTGATTTCCTGGTGATAGAAGTCAACAGCAACAAAGGGAACTTCCCAATTATAATGGGAAGGGCATGGTTAAGTACAATAGACGCATGCCTAGGGATCCGTGATCTTTCCTTGGAAATATCTAAGGTAAACATTTATGGAAATATTAAGAAGAATAAAGTTCCATGCATGACATACAATGACTCAGAGTGTGATAACATGGAGGAATGCTCAGCATCTCCTGCATGCAATTGGTATGTCCAAGAAACTCTGATACAAAGGTGCCTATATGTAGCAACCACACAATAAGTGGACACCCTGTGGTTGATAGCTAATTGAAAGAGCAACCCACCAACATGCATGGAATGAACTGGGAGAATAACTCATGCCTACAACAAAGGCATAGATACATTGGAGTATGAGTATCGCCGACTTCCAACCCTTAACCTGAAAACATCAATCGGGAGAAGTTGGACACTTTTAAGAAATTCAAATAGGTGTTCATTATTTCAAATCTCTCCCTTTCCATTCAGTCATGGGGGAGATGGCCACCTATGCTAATCATTTAAGGTCCTCAGTTCTTTTAAGTTTTGTTTTACACATTTTTGTTTTGCACATTTTTTGTTTTACACATTTTTGTTTTACAAATTTCTTTAACTTTTTTTGTTTTTGTTTTACAACATCATTATACCTTTTTCATTTCTTTGTATGTGTTTTATCCATCTTGTAAGTTTGTCACCCAATAAGT
>MNCI01001768.1:183521-274582 GCA_015680685.1 Gnetum montanum | reverse complement strand
CTTTAAGGGAACTTGATGCATTTGTGTTGGCCATTCTCTTGGGTGCTTGGATGTTTTCATGTTGGATTTTTCCTTCCCATTCCGACATTGCTCCATTATTGGGAAGCTGAGCTAATAAAAATAAAAAAGTCTTTGCATGGTATGATTCTCACGTATAAACACATAAAATAACAAAAAAAAAAAGAAAGAGTGTGAGAATTCAAAGCACACCCCTTAGACGAAATAATCATTTGGGCTACAAGCACTAGTTATGGAACTAAAATGAAAATGTTCTCTCTAACTAAGGCCCTTCCCGCTTCCCATTCTCTCCTCCTTTCTTTCATCGGAATGGTGGTGGCTCTTTGGTGAAGGAATTATTGTTACTTCAAGGGGATGGATTGGCCGAATGCATTAATGTGAAGTCACTGGATGTGGTTTGTTGAGGCCAAATTTGGAATGGGACCTACTAAGTCACATTAACCATGAAATACACAAGGGGTTGTACACCACCTTGTTCTTGGGATTCCATTCCATTCTCTTCTCTCCATCCTTCTCTCCATTGTTCACCTCATTGCCGGTTGTATCATTAGTGTATATTTTGGTTGACGCGTCATTTTCCTTTTGGTAAAGTCTTGCAGTTAAGACTTTAACTCTTGTTCCAAATGAAATTCCCTAAGCCTACAGACTCTTTGAATGTGGGTTTGTCAAGGCATTAATGGCATGAGCCTGCTTTGGGGAGGACCCACTGACATTCCTATTTGGTGCATCAGTTAAATTCTTTTCCTTAACATTTTTGCAATCAACTTTATTTTGTTCATTTCCATCTTGACATCCATTTTATCAATGTTATAGTTGTCTCTTTTTCTCCATCTTTCTTATTCTTTTTCTTTCTCCATTCTACCGCTATCGGAGGTTCACTCTTAGTCATGGGGGTCCAAACCCAAATTTTTTCAATTTTCTCCTAACCCCTACACCTTTGGTAGTCACCACTATGATATCTCCAAATCCGTATCAGCCATACCACAACTCAGCCAATGGACCTTTCACCGAAGCAAGGTATCAATTGCACTATGATTCATTTACCCTTTCTAATATAAGATTGTGTTGTGTGTGCAGATGGAAATCATACAACAATGGATTGGATCTGGAGGGAACACATGGAATGGATCGGGGCTGAAGCAGCTATGCAAGGAACGAGATGGATGGTGCACTTATGGATAGACAACAAAAGGTGAAATCTTGGTGTTGGCAACAGAAGAATTCTTCTCTCTTCTCTCTTCTCTCTTCTCTCTCAGCTACCAAATAAGGCCTGATGTCAAATGTATAAAATTTTTACTCTTGTTGTCATGAACACCAGTTTTGTCTTGTCTTGTAATGATGATCTGTTCACATGTCATCCTATTCACCATTAGTTCCATTTGAGTTAATAATCCCATACCTTCCCAATATTTTGTAAGGAACTCGAGGATGAGTTTTTATTCAGTCATGGGGGTATGATGGGACGTGATATCATGTATGCGATATTGCATCCACTGTGATATTGCATCCCTCGTGATATCGCTTATGCGATATAGTGTGTTCCCCTACAATATCGTGTATGCAATATCACAATGCGTCACCAAATCTATCAATAAGAGGTGGCCCTCCCTTGTTTTTAAGTTTAAGCCTAAACCGTAGTGAAACTCTAGCATTTTTTCCTCTCCAAAGATAGAATAATTTCCATGTACCTGCAGTAGGAGCTCCAAAGTAAACGGATCTTTATTCGAGCAAATATTGTACCTAAACACAAGTTTGTATATGAAAATAAAGATGAACTTCTTGGATAAACCTTGCAGTGCATGGAATAGGCTAAATAGGATTTTATTTATTGTTATTTATTAATTATCATTTAAATGCTTTATTAGTTCATTAAATCTCTCTCAACCCTTCTCTCCCATAGTTAAGTGCATTCATTACGACCACTTCGAGCACATGCATTACACTTGGTGATCCTAGTAATGAATAGCATTTGGTAACCAAGGTTGCATTGGTTCAGGGTGTGAACGGTCACTAGGAATGGATACTGATGCTAGGTTAATTTAGGCTTAGTTAGTTAGTTAAACTTAGTTAATTAGTCTGTTCACCCTTCACCTTATTAGCATAGGAGATAAAACACAAAAGACATAAAAATCATATACCTTAGACTTACTTAACCGTACAACCGTGAGAAATACAAGTAAGTCTGAGAAGACAACGAATGATTAACCTTAAGTGTTCCATGAGACATGTAGGCACTTAGTCTATGGAGTTCGATTGGATTGCGCGTGTAACACTCGTATTTGTATGGTTGAGTGTAGGGGTACCTCGCCACTCATCACCAATTATACTTGTGATGTACATTGGTATGGTTAACTATAATTGAGGCATTTGATCTTTATCATTTTGTATTTTATGGTTTTGGTCTTTAAAGAGATAAAGTAATTATATTAACTAATTTAATTAAACTAATTACCTAATATCTAAGTAGTCCTAACATAAGCATCCAATCCCACTTTCCATCCATGTCCTAAACCCACATATCCATTGTTGGGTTACCAAGCGCTACACTATTGAGCATACCAAGTAATAATGCTGTTGGGATTACCAAGCGAATACATGTTATGCTTGAAGCGATCATACTTATGTATTTAATCTATCTATCATATCTTACTTAATTATATTAATTAGCTTAATTACTAGAAAATATTAAATAAGTAATTTAAAACATTAAATACATAAATGAAACATTTAATCTATCCAAAATGTTGTAAGGTTTATCATAAATGAAAGATCTGTACATTCAATAACTCCTACTGTGGGCACTTAGGAAAATATTCTAACTCTCAAATGAGAAAACTACAAGAGCTTTGCTACTACTACAACAAGACATTCATAAATGCAGTTGGTAACCACGTATTTATATACTAGGTAGACCCCTACGTCAATGGGGCCTAGTCAGCAAGACCATGTCTACATAACAGATTGCATCAATAGGGCCTTGTCGACAAGGCCCAGTCGATGTGATAAACCAAAACTCATCATACCCCCATGATTGGATGAAAACTAATCCTTGAGTTCTTTACAAAATTGGGAAGGTATGGACTTATTAACTAACTTTCACATAACAAAACAAAACAAGAAAAAATGGACATAACAACTAAGTGCTCAATGTACGGATCAACACATTACAAAAATTGTGGTGTTTATGACACAAAATTAAACACCATTACATGATTCTTCAAAACTATATAGCATGTTCTTTTATGGCATGAAGTTGATAGAGAAGGTCAGATAGTCCTAGGTAGTGGTGGCTTATGAGGTTTTGAGGAACCTTCACTGACTTCAAGCATGTGTGGTGGCAAAGGCAACTGTGGCTATCCTGCTGCTACTGCTACTTCAAGTAAAAGGTGAAAAGCATCTAATAACACCTTCATTTTCTCTTCTTTACTCCTAGGATCATTCATAGTCCACACAGCTTTGTTGATGTGGGCTAGGGTTGGAATATCCCAAGGACAAGGTAAAATAGGAAAGAGCTCCTTCACATTAACAAACCAAGTCACAAATTTCTTGCACTTAATGTTAAACACTTGAAGTATGTACTATAGTGCTTGGAAATCATTCATTCTTTTGTCCAAGTTATCTACAACTAATCTCTAGTTGGTGAATTTTGCCTGGAAAACCTTGAGTTTAGCATTCACAACTATAAGCTTATGCTTGCTATCTTTATGGGTTTTGAACTCAATGTCCTACAATAAGTATGAGTTGGCCACTTTCTTTTCAGGTTTAGACTATGGTCATCTAGCAATTATCATCACCAGGTTTGCATAATGGAGATTGGATAGCTCCATGTACTCTGTAATCTCTTCAATTTGCAACTCCTTCATGCAAATTTTTGCCTTGTTGTAGGCATCAATCCCATCTGTGATGGGTTATCATAATTCTTTACCTTGTTGGAGTTACTAGAGGGCCTCATTAACATTTTCCTTCATGAGTTAGATATGCTTTTCATTTACCTCCTTTTGTATGCCAACCTAATCTCTATAATGATTTTTAACTTTCTTGAATTTTAGAGCTTCATTCTCCCAAGCAGCAATCTCAATAGTCAACTTCTAGTGTAACGCATGGATCTCCTCCATGGAGACATTATGATTTTCCATTTCTAATCTACTCAATTTGGCATTTTCCCTAACAAGTTGCTCCTATTATTGATGGATAAATTCTTCTAACTATTGTTTTTGCACATCAATGTTCCATAGGTGATGATTTTCTATGGTTAAGGTCTCATTTTCTTGGTGAGTTTGCATCAAGTTCTTCTATACTATGTGAGTTTCAACTTCTACTATGAACTAATTAAAGACTACCATTACCATTTCTCCCTCAACTTGCTTAAGATATTCTTAAAGCTATTGAAAAGCTTCATCTCTTGTCAATGTAGGGTTGATAAGAGTAGGGTCGATAATTCAGGCATGCAATTCAACAACTTCTATAGCCAAGAATTGATTATGTGCTCGAGCTATTTCAAGTTTCTCTTTCAAGATGATTCACTTGCCTTTTGCCTCTAGTAGCTCCAACTAGGTTGTAGTGATTGTATCTAGAAAATTAAAGATATCCAAAATCGATTGCCTGATTCTCACTATAGAGACAATTAAAGATATCCAAAATTAATTACCTCAAAAATGATATCTATAGCTTTCTCTTACCTTTGATGCTACATCACCAATATGATTTCCTCCTCACCCTCCTCCAAGCACACTGAAAAGGATGTAGCATTCTCAAAGATTTCTAGGAATAGATAATGCTAACAGAGAGACACCATCACCTCTTAGGTGCTTTTATTTGACCTTGTGGGAAACTACATTTGTTGGGAAAATAACATTAATCCACCTCCCTCCATCTAGATAATTGTACAAGCCACTTCTTTGAGGTGACTCATGACTAGTCTATACATAGATGGATCTCCACCACTAGTTCTTACCTGTTGCTCTCATTGTTATAAGAGCTACTCTCAAAATTTTTGCATGCATTCAACCATTATGTAGGCCTCTAGTATTTTCTCATGAGTAGCTGGTGGAGGTGGATATTATTGCACCTCTTCTATGGTCATGATAGGTGTATTATCCTTCATCATTTCAACCCATAAAGCACTAGGAGCATGCCTAAGTATATCATTTACGTAGCAAACTATCCCTACCCTTTTGCATAGTTTTTTAATCAAGAAAGGGAAGGGCAAGATCTTTCTTCCATGTTCATTCTCCTTGAAGAAATTTTCTATCTCTAGATAGATTAGTTGTGGAATATTTGCTAGAAATTTATAGCTTAAAGTGGTACATACTAAGGTAGAGAAGGCTATCATCTTACTAGGCCTCACCATCAGATTGAGATGATAGGCCACTATCTTAAAATAGGCTCACTCTACTAGTGTGAGCATGCAAAACTCCTTACAGTTAACCCCATAACATTGCTATGTCCACTCCTTCTTTGCTCCAAGGTTACCTTGTTCTGACAACTTTTCCAACTATGTTCTTGTGTTTGGTAGCCCAAGGACCTATGTAATGGCCTCCACTGAGAAGGACACCTAAATGTCCTTGATTTTCATAGTAGATCTTGGTTTCCTATTATTCTAGAAGAGATATCTTTCTTCCATGTACCACTCCCCACTAAAAGGGATGATTGGCCACATGGGAGAGGCTTGTAATTAAGTTTTGACATCTTCTATAGCCTATTCAACGAATGGTCCAAAATTCAGTTCTTGGAGAACTGAGCATTGGACCTCACAACTTCCAATTTTTTTGAGATAGGCTTGTGTGAGTATGACTTCTAATCTTGGCATAGGTCCTAGCACTTCACCTCACTATGAATTTCAATAAGTCATGCATTATTCTAGCATCACTATTACCCTCTAGACTACCACTAAACACATTCACCAACTACTTGAGGAGAAAACCCATATCAATATCCTTATCATCCTCCACATCCCTCTGCACCTACACCTCCACCTTCAACTTAGCTACCTTCTACTCCATCCATGTAGGGTAAAATTCCTTCACAACCATAGTAATGAAATGCTACAAGGGTTGCACACTTACAACTAGCTTTTCAACCAAGTGCTCTAGATAATTGATTAAGAAAATGACCTTTCTTCTAGTCCAATAGTTCTCTCCAGCCCTCAAAATCTACTCTAGATGATCACCCTACTTCTCTAATACCCTCATCCTCTACATCAAATACCTTCGAGCATCCTTTAAACCAAGTGCTACCTAGGATCCATACTATGATGCTAACTAATGGTTTTTCTAATTGGATCAAGACTAGCAACCTTCCTACAAAAAGATCTAATCTAGAAAGTTCAATCATCTTTCTACAAATTACTAAACAAGAGCCATGCAAGGCTCTTCTTGACTCTAGTTCTGGAGTTAGCCTCATCTCCCATGACATGTACAAAGCCTGGAACCTACCACCTCTTAAGAAGAGCAACATCCATTTAGAATTAGTAGATTAGTCAATTACAGTTCCTTCGGGATTAGTAGAGGACATTATGACCACAGTTTGCGAGTGGTCCTATCCTACTGATATTCTAGTAATCAAGGTGGACAACTGCAAAAGTGACTTTCCCATCATAATGGAAAAGGCTTGGTTAAGCACGGTCAATGTGCAAATGGGTATAAGGGATATATCTCTTAAAATATCTAAGGAGAATGAATTAGGAAAAATTGAAAAGAAGTGTATTCCATGCATCATGTATAGTGAGAACGGGTGCAATTGTGTGCAAAATATTTGGTTTGTCAAACCACATACATTAAGGCATGCAATGAGTGTGCATAAGAAGTTAATATTCAACAGTGTCTATATGCAACAACCATAAAGCAGGAGGGCACCTAGTGGCTGATAGTTGATTCAGACAGTAGCACAATATGCATGGAACCAACTGAGAGTTTAACTTTTGCATATGTAGAAGGCATGAACAAAATCGAACAAGTCCATTTCCAATTCTCTAATGAAGATGATGATAACTGTTGGGGAGAGTTGGAGATCCCTGATCACTTCAAGCAAGAGCCCTTAGAACTAAAAACTTAACCAATCATAATGAAGTATGCATTTTTAAAGAATGGTAAACCAATCATCAATAATTCCAAACTTGCTCCTAAAAAAAAGAAAAGTTGTTGGAAGTGGTGAATAAATCAATCGAAGGATATGTTAACATCACATTTACACTAACCTAGCCATAAAGCCTAGAAGGTAGCCATAGAGGTAGCTAAACCCAAAATTGAAGCATATCATCAAGGAGGAGATAGAGTAACTCCTCAAGGCAAGGTTCATCTATCTAATTATGGATAGTGAGTGGGTTATCCTACTCATAATTTTACTAAAGAAGGGTGGAAAATGGTAGGTTTGCATCGACTTTAGGCTATTGAATATGGCAACATTTAGAGATCACTTTCCTTTGTCATTTGTAGATCAAGTGTTAGACACTATATCTAGGCATTGTTATTATAGCTTCTTGGATGGTTATAGTGGTTATAACCAAATCCAAATTGTGCTAGAAGACAAAGCCAAGACAACATTCACAAGTCCCTGGGCGACTTTTGCATATTGTAAGATGTCATTTGGCCTATGCAATGCCCTTGCAACCTTTCAATGGTTGGTCCTTTGTATCTTTCAACAACAGATTAGTAGTGGTGTTGAAGACTTCATGGATGACTTTTTCACCTATGGACCTACCTTTGAGAAAGCCTTGGACTAACTTGAGTAAGTACTGAAGAGATGTGTAGAGATGAACCTACAGCTCAATTGGAAAAAGAGCTATCTCAAGGTCCAAGAAGGCATTGTGCTAGGGCACCGAATTTTGTAGAAAGGGATTAAGGTAGATCCAAAAAAGATAAGGGTCATCTAATGAATAACACATCAACTAGAGACCATTAAAGATGTCTGGTGATTCCTTAGATACACTGGCTACTACTGGTGATTTATTAAGAATTTCTCTAAAATTGTAAAGCTATTGGTAGAGCTTACAAAGAAACATGCACCTATCATTTGAACCAAGGAATGTGAACATGCATTCCAATAATTAAAGGAAAAAATCATAAAAAGACCAATCCTACGGGCACCAAACTATTCTAGATCTTCCATAGCATGATAGATGCATCTAACAATGCTTTGGGAGTACTACTCATGTAGATGGATGATAAGAAATGTCCATATTACATCCACGGCATGAGTTGAAGCATTGTGGGAGCACAATTAAATTACAACACCAAGGAGAAAGAACTAATGTCAGTGGTGTACATGTTAGAAAAGCTTAGGCACTATGTGCTTGGTTACAAAGTATTTGTACATATGGACCACAGTGCAATCTGCTTCCTCATGAATAAGCCAACAGTGAGCCCTTGTGTCATACAATGGCTTGTAATCTTGTAGGAATTCAATCTCATGATGGTAGATTGAAAAGGAACTAAGAATGTGATCGCTAACCACCTCTCTTGTTTAAGATGGGATAATAAAGAGGAGGAGAGCCTACTCTCTAATTAATTTCAAGATGAACCCCTCTTTACTAGAGTAATAGGTGAACAAATGCCTAAAAAAGTAATATGGTATAATGGCATCCTCACATATCTTCTTACTCAAGAGATGCCACAAGATTTGGATTTTAGGAAAAAGAAATAATTTCTTCATCGAGCCAAATACTTCGATGGACACCTTTACAAGGTGTGTACCAATTGCCTGATCCACTGGTGTATCCCTAACGAAGATCAACTATGTGTTCTCCAAGATACTCATAAAGGGCCTTGCAAAGGCCACTATGCAAGGTGAAACACCATAAAATTTTGAGACCCTCTTGCTTCACCAAGGTCTTGGAATTTAGGCAAGGGGATTTCCACAAGTGCGGCATCATGGTAGTTTAACAAGAAATGGATGCTTTGAGTTTAGACTGTCCAGTCTGGCAAATTTTCTACCTCCAAGGCTAACAAGCCTGATGGACTATCTAGCTTGCCCACTGAGATAGTTCACCTAGTTAATAGTTTACCTAGAAATCATGCTAATAGTTGTCGAAAATGCTCAGGATGCATAAAATAGTTCAGCAAGTATTCTAGTGAAGAAGCTTGCTACACTATGTAGCATAGCAAGCCTCAAAAGATAGTTGCTTAGGCAATCAAGTGCAAATTGTTGCAGAAGAGGATGCTACGCCATGTAGCATAGCAAAGGAAAATTAGAAAGGCCCAACTTACCAAGTGATTCCAATGAAGAAATTGCACTTGGCAAGCACTCTGGCCTCCAAAACTAGTTACCTTATCTGACTTCAATTCCTTTAGCAAGGTCTCTAACTAGAAAGTGGCAAATTGAGCAAAGAGTAGGATATGCTGGCTGCTATGTTGTGCTATGCTACATAGCATAGCATAGCATAGCAACAATACAAGAGCAACAAGAAATGCTTCAAATGCAAGTTTAACAAGTTTAGAGGCTTCCCTTTGCAAAAGGGAAAAAGTTTCAACTATTAGCATGGTCAAAGCTTCAAACAAGTGTTTGCAACTTCAGCAGGAGTCATAGATAAAGCCAGCTGCTACACTATGCTACACTATGTAGCGTAGCATAACATAGTAGAGATGAAAACTAAATGAAGTGCTTCAAAAGTTAACCCGATGTGCATCGAAGCTTCCAACGGATGCAAGTTAACTTCAACACAAATTTCCTTTTCAAATTGGTGGCTACGCTATGCTACTCTACATAGCGTAGCACAACATAGCAAATAGCTATGCTATGCCATTGTGCTTCATTTCTTGCTTGCACTATTGGTACATTTGCTTCTAGCATCTCCAGTTTCACCAACATAGTCACAGCATAGCAAGTTCACAACCAGTCTTGCATATCCATGCAGTATGGACACGTCAGCATCTCGTGGGTCTAGGACACATGGCATCTAAACTGCATCTCTCGCCTACTCCGGGCCCTATAAATACCCTGACCAGAAACACTCAAAGGGTTGGCAAATTTGGTTGGAAAATTGAGAATTCTGTTGGCAAATTGGTAATTTGTTGGGTCAGTAAATTTCAGTAGTTTGCATTAGCACTTGGCATTAGCTTTTCACTTATTGGCATTTTGCACTATTGGATTTTAAGGTTGTACTCAAAAAACATAGTTGAGGTATTTTGAGCATTCCGATCATTCTTGGACTCTTTGTGCACCTCCGGCATTGTATAACTTGTTATACATTTTCAAGAAAAGATAAGAATCGAACCCTAAACTTTGCTGTGGTGTATTTTCTTATCCTAGTTACTCTGTGATTTCTTCATTGTCATCATTCTTCAGTATCATTTTATTTATCATCATATTTATTGCTCATTGGTTAGATCTCATGTATTTTGCACTTAAAACAATGTTTACAAAAGGTTAAGTTACACCGATTAAGTCCCTGTCTGATCAACCAGACCTTTTAGGGTACCCTATTTTAGTTTTATCCAGCATGGCCCTCACATGGATCTATGGTTAAAATTGTTCACCCAATAACCTCTCTATGTTTCCAGTCACCAAAGTTTTTGGTTGCTATAGTTTCTTGGTGCTAGAAGGAGGGTATTTGGTGCCTTTTCCATGTTTCACAGTAGTCCTACATATGTTCTGTACCCCATCACACACTAGCGTAAATGTGACACCCTTTTGCAGTTGTTTATACATCGTGTGATGCAGATCAGTTGCCGCAATGGTTCCTTTGGAATCCTATAGGAAAGAAAGCCTCCGATTTCTACTAGATCTCCTTATTTTTCTCATTTGCAAACCCTTTTTCCTTAGTCCTACAAAAATGATTTCCTCAAGCACTACAGTTACTACCTCTAATGTTGAGGTTCCCATTTCAGTTTAGAGCACCACATGTGCATAGCAACCGCTTAGCCTAGTGCGAGAGCTATGCTGATCTCTCAGGACCCAAAATCGATCACATGAGAGCTTGGCACAACAATATGAGTAATAAAATTTTCTCTGCGCTAAGGTTTAGGAAAATATTCCCTTAGATGCACAAGAACTTGAAGAAAAATGTAGCTTCGAGTTTGCTTACTGTAATGGGAGGGAATTTACTCCCACTCCTAGCATTTTCATCCCTCTGATACAAATGCATCAGTGGATCATAGATCAACTAACATAGTTGACTAGGCTTAGGGAGCCATGAGACATGGCATCTCACTATGATTAGACGTTCCAAGATGGGCAAGAGGAACTGGATTCCTAGTCTAAGGGTGGGAGTCAAACCAATCCTACCACCATCCCTCCCACCCCATCTTTCTGGATGAACCCACTCTCTACCATCGCTTCCTTTATGACCATGTCCACGTCATCACAACCCGCAGTATCATCAGCCATGGGTAGCCGTGCCATGTCATCGGCGTATCAACATGCCTATTCCCTTGTCTCATTCTCAGCCACTATCCCTTTGCAAATTATTTTCCAATCTATTCTTTCTTTACACCACACACCAATCACGACTACCCTATCCTACGTTCACACTATACCTACAGCACAATTGCATGCAGTTTTTGCATCCATTCTAGCATCTACACCCATCCCACCGTTAGTGACAGGCCCAATCCCGCCCACATGATGGACCCCATTCACTTCTCCTCCTATTTAGTAGCCATTGCAAATGTCCTACTACGCTCACCACCAAATGTACTAGGTCCCGCAAATGGTACAACCAAGCGCAAGACTATGGTCTATCCCATCGGCCACATAAACAGCCTACCCCATGGCACAACTACCGACTGCTACTCCGATAGCACCATCTACCGAGTGGTGGATAGCACAAGAAACACCTTTCACAGGGGCCACCCCAACAGCACCACCTATGGATCATGTTGCTACCCCTACCACTCCACAAATAAGAGCTGCCTCTATAGTTCCCCAACCATATGCATCACCCCCAGGTCTAGATCAAGCATTCTAGCTTATTCAGATCCTTATTGAGGAAATCAAACGCCTCAAGGCTACTAGTTCTGACATGGTACAAGTCATGGATTTCTACCATGATGATCCCATCAGCCCGACAGTCCCCATGCTAACGTTACCCCCTAGGATGCCACTTCCTCATTTTACAAAATACAATGGGGAGGGTGATCCCAACGCCCATCTTGTTATGTTTAGATCTAAGTCCCTTCTTTCCCAACAATGGCCGCATACAATCATCCACATCTTTGCTATGTCTCTAACAAGCAAAGCTCTGGACTGGTATCATGTGCTCCCATGCTCCTCCATTCTCAACCCTAGAGGAGCTGCTAACTCAGTTCATAACGCTTTTCAAGTATAACTTGAGACCAAAGGTTACGCTAGATCAGCCAATGAGTGTCAAACAAGATCCACTCGAACTTGTCCATAAATTCGTACAACGGTGGAGTGCTACCCTTAATGATATCTGCGAGCCCATCGCTGAGACCCATCTGTTGGCCATCTTTAAGGGTGTAGTGAATGACTTCATTAAGTCCAAACTATACTATCTCGCTCCACAAACTCTTAGTTAGGCTTTCACCCAGACCAAGAGCATACAAGATGTAGCCAAGGCAAGAAAAGACCCAGCCTACATTACATATTAGAACACCTTTGCGAAGAAGGACAAAGACAAGGGTAAGGCTGCAACAGCCATAGTGGCTGCTGTGGCAAACGAAGCCAAGCCCAAAAATAATAATAACAAGAAGGTAGCTGCACCAGCAACCAACCCTGCACCTACACTAGGCAACGTAGCCCAAGCCTTGACATCAGCACCCAAAGCATCCGCACCACCCAAACCTAACTTTGAGCATAAAGATCACTCTAAGTACACCTCGCTGCCCGTCAAGCCTTCAAAACTTTTGAAGCAATTACTAGGGATGGGGTATATCCAACATAAGTAGATGTCAGAGGAGAGAGCTAGAAAACATCAACGGTACTACGAAATCCTTAGGAACCCCTCCTTCACTTTGCCCAATGAGCTGCCAGTTCCTAAGAATTTTAGGCTGGAGTGGTTCTGTGACTACCATTAGCAGTGTGGTCATGATACGGATTACTACCTGACATTAAAGGATGACATCAAAAGAATGATTGATCAAGGGAAACTAGTTTTAGACGAAAGAAACCCAATGCATCCCGAAAATCAATCTCTGCATGTCTACATAAATCCACTTAATTCCAACAATGTTGGTTACATCATCAACACTATCGATGTTGATAGTAACCCCAAGCTGCCCCAACAGCCATTTGTGATTTGTGTGCCTTAATGTAGTGCACCAACACCACTAGTGGCTAATAAAAACCCACAGCAACCATTTATCCTGAGAATCCCTACCCTGACATCCACCCTTACACCACCTGTAAGCAAAACTACACCACCGTCAATAGCATTAACATTGCAAGCACCATTCATCATCAGGGGGCCAAGCTAATCAACTGCCCCTACCCTGCATAAGACACAACTATAGCCTCCTCATCCAAAGAAACAAGAAGAGCACTTGATAGGTGAGGCATCAATGAAACATACTGCCCCAGGTACTTCCAAGCCTATGCCCTCACCCTCTACATCTATGTCATCGTTGCTAAAAGATAATGTTGCTACACGTGCACAGTCTTCACCACCTCACCCGAAAGGGTCTAATCCCAGACCCGAAACTATATCTCCTAGGGAAATTTGTCTCCTAGGACAAATGGAAGAGGAGAAAGGTAGTAAACAAGAAGGTGGCCTAGACCTCTTAACCACTCTCACTCAAGTCAAGTAGATCCTAAATTAAAAAAACACAACGTTGAGCCTGTACGACCTGATTATGACTTTCACTGCACACCGTGAGGCTCTGGTTCGCATGTTAACGGTAATACCAGTTGATGAGAACATGCTAGCAGAAGAGAAAGCAATTCACTTAGTCATGCTTCCTTCTACGCCTACAGAACCACAGCCATCCCAGTTGACTTTCTATGACAAGTCCATTAGGGAAGACCCTGAAAAGGGTTAGGTGACTATAGTGCCTCTATTCATCACAATTCGGGTCGGCCAACATAAGATCTGAAGGGTACACATTGATGATGGGGCTGCTACGAACATCATTCCATTCCCTATTATGGATAAGCTAGGTTTGGTAGACCAAATCAAATCCACAAAAATGTCATGCTTAAAGTCATTTAACGGGGCACAGGTCATGGTGAAAGGCACCATCCACATTGATTTTGTGGCAGGGGACCAGCTCCCCATGAATGCAATGTTTATCATGGTGGAAGAGATGCCTGGGTTTAACCTGATCTTGGGGAGGTCATGGTTAGCACAACTTAGGGCCATCTCTTCATCCATACATCAAGAGATCCATCTACCCTATGCAGGCAGGGAGGTGGTAATCCATGGTCACGAGGTAGCAACGCAAGCAATAAATATCATAGATATGGAGCAAGGCTCAGAGGTCATAACCTCTGAGAACGAGGTGTCTATCTCCATAGATGCTAACTGTTTAGTGAAAGAGCTGGCCCAACATGCTGGCTCAGAAAATGAAAATGCGTGGGCCAAGTTGCCCTTCCAAGAGGAGGACAATGATGTAAACGAGTGCCACAGCAAAGCATCTTGACCCTACATCTCACCAAACCCACGATGGATTAGAAAGTAGTTACGGATAGCATAGCAACCCCACTGCTTTCTACCCAGTTAACATATGTTCTAAATTTATCCCTTGTTTGCTTCACATTAATCCATCTACGCTAGGTGCCAAACTAACCCTTTTAAATTGATTACATATCCGTCGTTCACATCATCGTAATGGTCCAAAATGGCCTAAAACTATATCATCACCCCATGACCTGAAATGGCCTAAAACTACGCATGGCCCAAAATGGCCTAAAACTATATCGTCTGATGGCTCGAAATGGCCTAAAACTACCCATGGCCCGAAATTCATGATGGCCCGAAACAGCCTAAAACTATATAGTCACGATGGCTTGAAATGGCCTAGAACTAGATACAGCCTGCTAAGGCCTAAAACTGGAAAAAAAAATTCTTTCCTTTACAGTACCCCATGGCCCGAAATGGCCTAAAACTACACATGGCTTGAAATGGACTAAAACTACACATGGCCCAAAATGGCCCAAAACTACGCATGGCCCGAAATGGCCTAAAACTAAGACATGTTAAAAAAGTTAAAAACATAAAAAATCGATTGCATAGATAAGATACGTAATTCACAAGCTAGAATAATACCAATCATGACATTATTTATTTATTTATTTTCATTCAAGGTTTCAAATAAACAATGTTTGCAATAGTTTTACAAAATACAAAATGAAAAGCCCTTGTTCTTATTCATCGCCTTTCTCTGCATTATCATTTCCACCCTCTAGGGGCCCTGCTTCCTCATCTAGAATCTGCAACATAAAAAATGAAGTAGTTAGCTAGAGTTACACATGAAGGCTAAAATAAAACCTAAATTTTTGCATCGTAGAAGGTGACTAACCAGAGATGGCCCCGCATCTATCTCGGGGGGTATGCAATCCAATCCAATCTAGAGGCAGTGCTAGACCTCCTCCTCTGTAATATCTACCTAGTTTCTATCACTCGATTCAAAATTTGCTACAAATTTCTCCTTTTTGATGGTCGTCCATCTTGGCGGCCCTAGAGAAAAGAAGGCAATGGCGGTCTCACCTGTGGGAAGATTCACTTTCTACTCAGGGGATTTGCTGACCATCACTTGTTACATGAACTTGTTGTAGGCCTCAGAAGCACCGATGGCATCTAGGAATGCTTCATGAGTATACAACTTCACTAAAGCATCCCAGTATTATTTGCAATAGGTGGCATGCTCCAGTTTATACATATGCTTGTGGTTTTTCTCGGACTTCCCCCACTCATAAACTCTAGTGCTATAATCCTTTGAGTCTTGGTTCTTCTCAGCCAACAAGTCCATCTACATTTTCTTCTCAATTATTTCACAGGTGGCATTATTATTGCACTGCACAACCATCCAATATCTTGCATAATCTATGACAGTTGTGCGCCAACTACCATCATTGGTATCACGGGCCAGAAGGAACTCGATCCTAGAGCAGAGGTCTCCCACCTCAATAATCAAGTTGGCCTTCTCTTTCTCAAGCCTCTAGACCCATTTTCATAGGTCTTCATTCACGTGCCTACACTCTCCCACAAGGAGCATGCCGAGTGCAATGCACATTTGCTAGCCTCGTTGTATATGCGATGAGGCACCTCAATCACTTTAGGTGGCAATGTAGGCACATCATTGACCTTAACTACTTGTTGCAGGTCCCACTTGAGGCAAGAAGCTATTAACCACATATAAAAATGCATTAGTCATAGTATCGCAGCAAAATTCAGCAATCCCAAAAGGTCTAGCATAGCAACTCGAAGAGCCTAGCGTAGCCACTTCACTTACCCACTTCCAAATCGACCTACTTGAGATGGTCGATCATGTCGTCGAAAACCCCTTACATGAACACAAACTTGTCAAGGGTCTTGGCCCATGGTTCCAACCAGATTAAAGAAGGTCTTGCAGTGCCAATAGTGGTGTCTTCCATATAACCAAACATGTCAGTCATAACCAAGATGTACTAAAATAAAGTTGATGAGTAATGCAAATGGTAATGTAAGGGCTCCTACCCAGCAAATCCTTAGGGTTGATAGTAGGGGGGTCCCCCATCGACATACTATTGAATATATGGTCAAACTCACCAGCATCTAGTTATAGCTCCCCTCCTCTTGGCTAGCTTAACACTATGGTGGCACCCTCCACATTCATCTGCTCCTTCAATGCTGAAATACATTCAGCAAAAGGATCGTCAACAGAGGTTCCTTCCTGGTTGACAAGGGCTTCCTCTTTATTCACTGAGGCTTTTCTTTTTAAGGCGCTAGCATCCTCCTCATCAGTGGGGGAATCCTCCTCATTATTTGAAATGTCCTCCTCATCAACAAGAGCATTTTCTTCATCGATGGGAGCTCCTTCTCTCTTAATCGAGGCCCTTCCCTCCATGGCCGGGGCCCCTGAATCTTTATTAGTCGCCCCCATTTTAGGGGTCGACATCTCTTTGTCACCTTCTTCTTCTTCTTCTTCCTCTAGCAGCAAAGCAAGTTCACATTAGGCCATAGCATATTAACTTAAGAAAGATGCTACGCTATGCTACGCTACCTAGCATAGCACAGCGTAGCAAGCATTAATCAAATAAGCAAAGAAACAAGTAAAATGACAAAATCATTTACCAATGGGAGGCTTTATTCTGCGTAACTTAAACCATAGTCTCTGCCCCCTTTCTTCATCCATATAGGGAGGCTCCTCAACCGGATGAGACCTCTTACGCTGCAACTTTGTGAACACCATCTTCGTGATCAGACGTTTCCCCTATGATACGCTACCTATAGTAGCAGGGAACACCTCTCCTACGCTGTCCTAGCCATGGAAGTTGCAAGCCACCAGATCCTTAGTCATTATGGAAAATGATTCCCCAATGGCTTTTGGGGGATTCTAGGCTCAGGTGGTCTAAAAGACTTGGCAGATCCATGGTTTGAAAATCTGGTTACTATCTTGCATCACCCAGACTTCATTCTCATGGACTACCAAGAATTCCACAAACCGCAACAAGTAAGCTATGAAGAAGGCATGATTCACATTGAAACGAAACTTAAGCTTCTTATGAAGCTTGACCATTTCAGCTTGCAAACCTTTGCATAGATGCTTGGCCCAATTGTAATGGGCCCCCTCTTCCATGACCTCCCTTATCACCCAAGCTTGCTCAATCCTAATAATCTTACCTTGGGACAATAGCTTGGGGAAAGCAAGGCCACAGAAGATGGGGTAAACCATTTTGGCTGCTTTTGGCTTGATCCCTTCCATGAGGATCCCCTTTTGCCCTTTCGCTATCCCTAGCCACTACTCAATATCCCCCTGATGATTCACCTCCTTTTTGGCCTTTGCTCCTACGAGGAGACCATCAGCAGGGACACCGAAGAGGTCCACAAATAGTTGGTCATTGATCTCAAGGACCACCTACACACCATGCACACATGTGTGAAAGTAGTCTACCTTTTTAGAAAAGGAGTCAGCTAGGGTAATCATCTTAGCAACAGGGACGCTTGGGTTCACGACCAAGAACAATTCCATGAGCCCAGCATCTTGAAGGTTTTTGGTGAGTGATTTTGAGGCCCCATTGCAAAGCCAGCATTGGATCTCATCTACCTCCTCATACTTGAAGTAGATGTTGGCCTCATGATGCTTAGAGGTGATCACCATCATCTCCTAGGATTTCTTCACCATTGTAGCAATTTGCATATAAAAAAAGTAAAAACTTAGACAAGATAAAAAACCAAAAAAAAAAGCAACAAGGGTAACACTCAAACATGCAAATGACCCACAATTTATCTTACCAAGTTTAAATGATGATGGGAACTATGGAAGATCCACTAATACATCTTTAATGGTGATCGGCTTAAAGGGTGCCCAATCCCCATCCAACAAATTCAGCTCCTTGCATCTATCGTATAACTGGGAGTATCGGGTTGGATAGGTTTTGTAATCACCCCTGCATTAGCCTATGATACCCACGCGCATATTCTCAATGGAAAAAAACTCCTACAGTGTCATCTGTTCTAAGTCCAACGCATCCATATCATCGTGAAGCCCACTCTTGTTGATGAAAAACCTAACAACAAAAATGCACTATTAATATTAGCCTAGCGTAGCAGAATATGTTTACAGAACTCACCCATCGGCATAGTAAACAGTTCCTGGTGGGTTCTAAAAGTAGGTTCCCATGTGGTGGGCAATAAATAATGTGTTGTACTAATGGTAGCAATTATATTCGGGCATTTCCCAGATCCAAGCCAGATGCTTCAAACTTTTGGACCCTGACTAGATCCTTCTCCCTGCCTACTCCTAATTGCTCCATCAATGAGGAATCTTAGAATACCCTAGTTTTCCCCAGGAAATAAGGTTTCTGTTATTACGGATGCTACCTCCTCCAATAAGTTTGACCAAATGATCACACTAAAGTGTTCGAGGAGAAATTGTAGGAAAGTCCCATGCACCTTCCCTGAACTAGACCGCTTGCTATCCCACACATGCGTGGGGTGGAGGAACATTCGACACCAGTTCACTTATGCAGCACAAGATCCCCATGATTTCTAGGACAATTAAAATTTTCCTTAGCATCACCCTGCACAACATAATGGCAAATGTTAACATCATGTTCGAGCAAAGCTAGCTTGTAGCATAGCAGGATTAGCGGTTGGCAAATAGCATAGCATAGTTCTTCCCTTACATACAGAGTAGCAAAAGCATAAAGGCAATAGCGTAGCAGAACTAATGTAGCATAGCAGAACTAAACAAGAAAGGATTCAATATGCTATAGCCATTTCAAAAATAATTTCTGCCTGACAAAATGATTTGCATTATGCTGCGATAAACACATGTTACACTATCAACTCACGCACATGGTCAAATCCTCCTGAGGGTCGTATGCTACGCTATTTGCATGCTAAGTTGCTAAAATTGTCTAAGCCTCTACGGTCAAGTAGTCGCAGCAATGGCAGTCTGGGAAACACTACATGCAACCTTAGCATAATGCCCGTACACCTGTCACAATAGAATTGGCACCAGTGGCAGTGTAATGGCCAAAATAACAACAAAAGCAATGACAGAAAATGTAGATTTCGAAATGAAAATAGAAAGCAAAAGTGACAATAGCAGCATATAAAAATGGAGAGTAACTTAGTAGCTTACCAAGCTGACAGATTCTCCTCCCGCACCGCGACACGCGCCTGCGATAGATGCCCCAATGTGTCCTTCACCTCATCTACCTTGGTGAGCGCTAGGTGTTTGCGTTCTCTTTTGGGTGCCATTGTCTTGGTTGTAGGTTCTTTCTCAATCGCTACACTAAATCACCTTACTCCTTGTTAGCACAACCGCTCTATGCTTTGGATGTGGGCTCTACACTATTATGGAGAAAATGATAAGTTTACCAGGGGTAAACCCCTATTTATAGCCAATACGATGAAAAGAAACTTGTCATTCTCTCTCCTCGATTAATGTGGGATGTTTCGTACAGTGTAGCACTCCCGTCATAGCGTAGCAACATTGTTTGCATCGTTACAGGTGAGACCGACTGAAAACTTTGACCCACCTCAAATTATTCATTTTCCTTCACGAGAATAACAAATTAATGGTCCTCAAAGACCTTAAACTAGCAATTTTAACTCACAACTTCAACTCATTAGCGGTCCGTGAAGACCTTAAACTAATGCAACTCACCTTCGCAAGCACAACTTGTTAACAATCCGCAAAGACCTTAGACTACGAGCTCTGATGCATAGTTTCAATCAAGTTAGTGGTCTACAAAGACCTTAAACTAGCAGTTCTGACACATAGATTTAATCTCATTAGCGGTTCGTAAATACCTTAAAGTAATACCTCGTAGTTTCACTAAAATAGCCCATTAGCAGTCTGCAAAGATCTTAAACTAGCAATTTTGATCCATAGCTTCGATCTCATTAGTGGTCCATGAAGACCTTAAACTAATACTTTTAATTTGTGAATCTAACGCATTAGCAATCACCAAAGACCTTAAACTAGCTGTTTTACACTTTTTCATTCAGGCAGTTGGCTACGACCTTAAAATGGCAAACTGCAAACTTCGTATCATATTTTTGATCATTTAATCTTTTTCATATTTCATTATTTCTTTGCAAATGTCTGTTGTGCGTTGCTACTACAAACAGGTATCCCTTGACTTGGCATTTATCTCATTGTGGCAGGTTGAGCAAGAATGGCAATGCATCATGATCTTTTTTCACCTCTAGCCTTGACAGGTCCACACGGCAAGCTTGCAAGATAACTTAACCCAGAGTCAATAGACTGGGAATCATCCACAAATAGCACTATAGCATCCTTAGAAACATCCCTAGACTAGCCTAAACATCTGGTCCAAGCCCTAGATTTAGATGCTAGGGATGTAACCAAGGATCTTCTCATTGAGATGCCTGTGATCACATCCAAGGGGAAAATAAAAATGTTAAAACTTAGCTCCCTCCTAGATTCGCAAACACACAAAGATGTATCCAACATACTGCAAGATAACATCAAGGTCTTTTGCATGGTCTTACAATGACATGCCAGGTTTAGACTCGAGGCTCATACAACACATCATTATCTTAGATCTGTGTATGAAAGCAGTTAAGCAGAAGGCTCACAAAGTTAAACCAAATATTGCACTGGCTGTATGAGATGAAATCACCAAGCTGTATCAGGCTAGTTTCATCTGGGAAATTGATTACTTAGAGTGGGTGTCAAACATCATTGTGGGTTCTAAGAAAATGAGAGGAATATGAATCTATATAGACTTTTGAGATCTGAACAAAGCTACAATTAAGGATGACTTCTCACTGCCAAGTATTAATCAACTCATCGACACTACAGCCGATCATGCTTTGTTATCCTTCATGGATGGTTTCTCTGACTATAGAAAAATTCACATCAACCTAAAGCATCAATTAACAATAACTTTTATGACCCCATGAGGTACTTTCTGTTATACTATGATGCCCTTCGGGCTCAAGAATGCCGAAACAACCTACCAGAGAGCCATGACTTACATCTTTAGTGACTACATCCTAGAAACGCTGAACGACTACATGGATGACATAGCAGTAAATTCTAAAGAGGTTGTCGATCATCCTAATGATCTAAGTGTAGTCCTCAAGCACTGCTAGATGCATGATTTATGTCTTAACCCAAAAAAGTGTGTCTTCAAGGTGAGAACTGAATGCATGTTAGGGTTTGTAGTATCAAAGGTTGGAATACGAGTGGACCTTGACAAAGTTAAGGCCATCATTAATCTAGCACCCCCTACAAGCCTTAAAGGACTATGCAAGTTACAAGGTAGAGTAGAGTTCATCAGAAGGTTTATAGAGAAGCTGACTAACAATTTACACCCCATGCAACACTTACTAAAGAAGGGGGTTAACTTCAAATAGACAACACAATGCCAACAAGCCTTTGATGATCCAAAGAAAGAGCTTTTACACCTCTCGACTATTTAGCCACCACAAAGGGATAATCCTTTTTTCATCTACCATGCCACCTCAGAAATGTCTATCATGGCATTGTTATGTCAGAGACAAGACGACAGCTCTGAGATTCCAGTGTATTATCTAAGTCATGCATTGATAGCGTATGAGGCAAAATACAATGTGGTGGAGAGAAACTACCTTGCCCTAGTCTTTGCATTAAAGAAATGGAGGCATTATCTATTTCATAGCAGAGTTAACATCATTTGCAAAAGCAATGTACTCTGGGCCATCACAATAATCTATATGAAAGTAGTAGGATAGCTCGATGGAAAGCCATAATAGCATAATTTGATTTGCATTATGTGATCCAATCGTCAACAAAAGGTCAAGCTATAGCTACGAAACTCACAACCTTACCCGTTAATGATCAGGCAATCATAGATCTCAAATTCCCTGACAAGCATGTTAGCACTATCAACGTTGTCCTATCACATCTTGAATCCACTTTGCATTTTGATAGCACCTCGACCGCGTGAGGAGGTAGTGCAGCTGCCATCATTACATTCCCCTCTGGGGAAATGCAACCATTTTCTTGTTGATTTGCATTCCTTTGTATGAACAACGTGGTAGAGTACAAAGGATTACTCAGGGGCCTCTTAGTAGCCCAAGCCTTAAGCATTCAACACCTAGCGATTCATGGTGATTCACAACTCATCGTGAATCAAATCACTGAGGTCTATGCCTGCAAAGCTACACATTTGCAGCCCTATTGTGACCTAGAGAAAAGCTTTCTTAAATAGTTTACGACAACAGACATTCAACAAGTGCTACACAACAAAAACACTGTAGCAAATGCCTTGGCCACCCTAGCATTAAATGTGCCACCACACATGTTCACAAGTTTTCCCACTTCGATTACTGAGTGTACGGAGCCTATCACTCAAGTGGAACACATAGCCTCTATTAGCACTATGGATACACAGGAGTGATATGCCAACATTAAAGCCTACCTGCAATGTAGCGAGCCCCCATGCAAATTGACATCTACCTAGAGAGATGTAATCTGCAAGCATGCTCAGTAATATGTGCTCATGGGAGACAATGCCCTGTGCAAATGCTCCTTTGATGAGATATTGTTGGCATGTGTAAATGAGGAGAAAGTGTAGAAGGTCATTAATGAGCTACACGAGGGATTGTGTGATGGACACATAGCACCTATGGCCATGGAAGCAAAAATCAGATACCTAGGATACTACTAGCCTCACATGGAGCATGAATGCTTAGCCAAAGTCAAGACTTGTGATACTTGTCAAAGATATGCAAATCCCATACACGTTTCACCTACAGAATTGCACCTGACACAAATCACGTGGCCTTTCCAACGATGGGGACTAGACATCATAGGACCTATCACACCTAAGTCTTCTACAGGGCATAGCTTCATCATCACCATGACTAAGTATTTTACGAAGTGGCTATAGGCTATTCCTCTTAGGAAGAGTACATCCCAGCAGGTTTGCCACTTCATCTTAGATAACATCGTGACAAGGTTTGGACTTCCCATGACTATTTTAACTGACAACGGGCCACAATTTAGTAGTGCAAAAACCAAAACCTTTTGCAGCAATCTTGTCATTAGGCAATCGTTCTCCTCGCCATACAACCCACAAGCAAACAGATAGGCAGAAGCTATAAATAAGTCCATCATCAACTTTCTCAAGAAAATTCTTAACAATAGTAAGAGGCGATGGCATGAGCAAATCCTCTATGTGCTATGGGCTTATAGGACGACATGCAAGATTGCAATAGGTAAGACTCCTTATAGTCTTATTTATGGATCTAAAGTAGTGTTACCTCTTAAGCTATAGGTACCCTCACTTCAAATGATCCTATCAAATGTCGTTGGCGAAGCCCAGAACAACAAGTCGAGGATCATCGACCTCGACTCAATAGAGGAGGAGCGTGCATAGACACTTGGTCGCATAGAGCAATATCAGAACAAGCAACGGAAGAAGCATCATGGAAACCTACATCAACGGCTAGTAAAGAAGGAAGACCTCATTCTCAAGGCTGTCCGTTAGCATGTGAACAAATTCTCAGCAAACTGGGAAGGTCCATTCATGGTCACAAAAGCCTACAGGAATGGGGCCTTCAAGCTGGAAGACATGGATGAAAACAAGCTTGCAAATCCTGTAAATCATTCATATCTCAAGCCATACTACATCTGATGCATGAGTAAGGTAATCAATCATCTACTACGATGTAAAACTGGCAAAGCTCATCCGCTACGATGTAAAACTAGCAAAGGTAGTTCGCTATGACTATAAACTAGCACAGACTATCCGCCATGATGTAAAACTGGCAAAGCATGTCTACTATGATGTTAAACTAGCATAAATGGTCCGCTAAGACTTTAAACTGGCCTATCCATCATCTGCTACGATGATAAACTAGCACAACAATCTGCTAGAACCTTAAACTAGCATAACAACCATTTGCTATGATGATAAACTAGCACTAAGGTCTGTTGGGACCTTAAACCAACATAGTGGTCTACTAGGACCTTAAACTAGCATAGCCACCATCTACTACAATGATAAACTAGCACCGCGGTCTACTAGGACCTTAAACTAGTGCACCACGGTCTACTGAGACCTTAAACCAACACATCAGATGGTCTCCTAGGACCTTAAACTAGGTTTGCATCATGTCCTCAGCATGCATCCATGCCTCTACAAACAAGCGAGCGTGCACAGTGCCAACATGGGGTGGGGCATTGTAGTTCTAGAAGTAGTTCACGATGCCAAGAAAACACCCAATGGAATATGTGCAATGCCACTGCCCCTGGCATCTTGCTGATCCTCTGGAGATGTCGTATGACATCTTGCTAACCTTCTGGAGCTACCACTACCATGGCCCTTCACCATGATAGTAGCTTTCGTAGTCAACGCCTATTGCTAGAGTCCCAGCACTATTGTGGCCCAGCCACAATGTTGCTATCCTCCGACCCCCACCAGTGCCTGAGCCCAAAAGACATTCAACCATTGGGTATCTCACCCTACAGCTGAACTACATAATATTTTCCTTGGGCAAGGACTCCTAAGCACTCGCATCCACAATTCCTAGCTTCCTCGGTGCCTTCCTCTCCACATTGATACTGCTAGACCTACTACTGGCCTTTCTAGTTTGGACGTCACATGCCTCAGCAACAATGTCTAGTGTTCCAGCAGCATCCAAAGCAAGCAAGACCTTTTCCCTTATTTTACTTGATTGTCGTTTCTTCTGGTTTGCTCTTTGTTATGTTTGCAGGGTACATGCCAGAGTGGCATCAGTTAAGGGTGTGTTTCACCAAGGCAGCAGGGTGCTACATCATTCCAAGGTGGTCGTCCTAACTAGCTTGGCTACTTTGGAGTGCACATCCTCTCTTCATCCTTAACCTCCTTTACCTTGTTCCTTACACTTGCAATTCTCCTTCTCACACCTCTTTTACAAATTCATCTTCGATGCCTGTAAAGCCCTCCCATATGCTCAACGGTAAAGTCCATGATGCGCGTAACGTAACTTGCGGCATGGGAAGCATCTATAGGCAGGTTAAAGCCCCACGGGGATGTAACGCAACTCATCATGGGGAAGAAACACCTATCCTACAATAATAAGGTTGTTTGCAAAGGAAAATGGTAAAACAGCAAAAGAAAAGTGTAAAAGAGAAAAAGCTCGCAAAAAAAATGTGCATGCCCAAAACAAATGGCACATCAGCTATTTCATAGTGATCACCTCTAGGCATTCTGACAGGAAGTCTAAGGTTAGTAAAAGAAAATATGACCATGCAAACAATTCCCTCACAAGCATTCCGATGAGGGACCCTACTAAGTTTCATCTTTACCTTTTCCTGAACCTACTCCCTCCAATTCAACCTTCCCCCTTTCCCTAGACAGCTATCCTAGCACTCTCAAGCATAGCTACGTGACATCTTGGCAATTACTGAGGAGCGATGTTAACGTCTTTTCTCTCATGGTGTTTCATATTCTTTGTCAGCATCTCTCGGGTCCATCCTCAAGATGTCGACAAAGAGGGGCCATTGAAACACCATAAAATTTCGAGACCCTCTTGCTTCACCAGGGTCTTGGAATTCAGGCAAGGGGATTTCCACAAGCGCAGTGTCATGGTAGTTTAATAGGAAACAGATGCTTTGAGTTTAGATTGTCCAGTCTAGAAAATTTTCTACCTCTAGGGCTAACAAGCCTGATGGACTCTTCAGCCTACCCACCTAGACGGTTCACCCGGCCAACAGTTTACTTAGAAATCATGCTAATATTTTTTGACGGTGCTAAGATTTTTTGACGGTGCTCAAAATGCGCAAAACAATTTGGCAAGTTTTCTAGTGAAGAAAGCCTTAGAAGACAGTTGCTCAGGAAATCAAATTAAAATTGTTGCAGAATAGGATGCTACACTATGCTACGCTACGCAGCATAGCACAACGTAGCAAAGGCAAATTCAAAAGGCCCAGGTTACCAAGTGATTCCAATGAAGAAATTGCACTCGACAAGCACTCCAACCTCCAAAACCAGTTTCCTTGTTCGACTTTAATTTCTTTAGCAAGGTCTCTAACTAGAAAGTGGTAGATTGAGTAAAGAGCAGGATATGCCGATTGCTACACTATGCTATGCTACATAGCGTAGAATAGCGTAGCGACAATACAAGAGTAGAAAGAAATGTTTCAAATGTAAGTTTAGCAAGTTCAAAGGCTCCCCTTCGCAAAAGGGAAAAATTTGCAGCTGTTAACATGGTCAAAGTTTCAAACAAGTGTTTGCAACTTCAACACGAGTCGTAGATAAAGCTAGCTGCTACGCTATACTATGCTATGTAGCATAGCGTAACATAGCAGAGATGAAAACTAAATGAAGTGCTTCAAAAGTTATCCTGATGTGCACCGAAGCTTCTAATGGATGCAGGTTGACTTCAACACAAATTTCCTTTTCAAACTGGTGCCTACACTGTGCTACACTACATAGCCTGGCACAGTGTAGCAAGCAGCTATGTTACGCCAATGTGCTATGCTAAATAGTGTAGCAAATAGCTACGCTATGCTAGTGTGCTTTATTTCTCGCTTGCACTTTTGGTACATTTGACTCTAGCATCTCCAGTTTCAACAAAATAGTCACAACGTAGCAAGTTCACAATCGGTCTTGCGTATCCATGTAGTATGGGCACGCCAGCATCTCGTGAGTCCAGGACACATGGCATCTAAATCGCATCTCTCATCTACTCCTGGCCCTATAAATACCCTGATGAGCAACACTCAAAGGGTTGGAAAATTTGGTTGGCAAATTGGCAAATTGGCAATTTGTTGGGTTAGCAATTTTTAGCAGTTGGCATCTTTTGCATTAGCACTTGGCATTAGCTTTTCACTTGTTGGCATTTTTCATTGTTGGCTTTTAATTTTGTACTCAAAAAACGTAGTTGAGGTATTTCGAGCATTCTGATCATTCCTAGACACTCTGTGCACCTTAGGCATTGTATAACTTGTTATACATTTTCAAGCAAAGAAGAGAATCGAACCCGTGACTTTGCGATGGTGTATTTTCTTATCCCAATTACTCTGTGATTTTTTCATTGTCATCATTGTTCAACATCATTTTCTTTATCATCACATTTATTGATCATCAGTTAGATCTCACATATTTTGCACTTAAAATAATGTTTACGAAAGGTTAAGTTACATGGATTAAGTCCCTGTCTGATCGACTAGATTATTCAGGGCACCTCGTTTCCATTTTATCCAGCATGGCCCTCGCACGGATCTAGGGTTAAAACTATTTGCTCGACAACCTCTCGGTGTTTCCAGCCATCGATGTTTTTGGTCACTACATAGGGAAACACATGGCCATAAAAATCCTAATGGTAGGATACTACTAGCCTACAACCTTGGTAGTTCCAAAATTAGGAAGGATTCAAAAGGTTGTAAAGGGTGTGACTTCAATGGGACATGTTACTCTTTGTACTTGCTTGAGTGCTTGAGTTTTTTTCATGGACTTCTTACCATTCCAAACTACCCATTGAAGGAAGTAAAAAAATGTCCTCGCATTGAGTGGTTTTCATTTTAAAAGAAGAAAAACTCGAATAGGCTACAAGCACTGGTTATGGAACTCGAATGACATGCACCTATGCCTAAGGGTCCACTCTAACAAAGGCCCTCTCTCACACTTCCTACTTCTCTTTTCCTCTTTTTGTGGAATTGTGTTTTTTGTGCAAGCACTCTTGTGTCTCAAGTAAGTGGATCAATCTTAAAGTGGCGATGTGAAGTCACTGAAAGTGGTTGGTTTTGGTTTAGACTAAGGATGAAACTTCTCAAGTCATTTTAACCATAAATTCCACAAGGGACTTCTTATGACCTCAATTTGGAACTTCATTTCACCTTCTCTATCATCCATCCATGCTATCGTAATTCACCTCACTACCATGTTCTATGTCTTAGTCTAATGTGTTGGGATTCTTAAGTAGATTCTTTTGGGTTGGTCCTTAACTTTTCATGATCATTAAATTGACTATGGGGCCCACAGACTCCTTATTTGAAGTTATGCAAGGGTAGAAAAAAAGGGTATGAGCCTACTATTCTTGGTTATGGAGCACTCGTTATGGAACATGGGGCCCATAGACTCCTTAGTTGAAGTTATGCAAGGGAGGATCCACTTGCATAGCTCTTGGCTTGATTAGTTAAGGTTCCTTACCGTTGACATTGCTACAATCATATCTTTTGCATTTTTCATTGGGAAAACCACTCAATGCTCCTTAATCTTTCATTTCATCCATCCACTAGATCAATTTTTCTCCTTTTTCCAAAATTTATGAGTTTCAACACCCTCTTCTCATGTTTTCATACTATTCTTGGTCTTTTAAGCTTTCATTTGACACCAATTTCACTCAAAAATTCTTCATATTTCGCAATTTTTACTATGGTGGTCAACAATTACATCATTGAGGCTCCATCAACACATCCACCCTAGTCGATGAGGCCCAATCAACTAAGCCTTATTGATGTAGTGCAAAAACCCTATATATACTGCCAAACATTTTGCAAATTTTTTCCATTTTCTCATAACACAAGGGGAGTTTTTGAAATTTTTCAGAGCCCAAAACCTTCCAAAGCTCATAACTTCCCAACTGTTTGTCCAAAACACTCCATTTTTCAATCTTGCACTTACTGGAGGTAAGATATTTATCATGAGGGCTACAAATCTTAAGATTTTTGAAAAATAGATGAAAGTTTTTAGAAATTTTTCCAACTCCCCTAAAGGATTAATAACCTTAACAACATATAAACATTAACTTTTTCACAAGTTAACCCTTCCAACAACCTCTGGGATGATTTATTAATGAAAATACATAAATAAAATGATAATTGAATTAATTAAATTAGCCATAATCATAACTTAGTGAAGTGTAAATATCCTTGAGAGATAAAGGTATCCCAATTTCTTTAAAGTTACACAATGATTGCTAATCTGTGGCCTTATTGTGATTACAGATGACACCCAAACAAAAATGTCTATAGGAAGGAGAAACCTCACAACCATGGGAGAAATGACCCAGAGCTAGAAGGGGCCAACAAGAATAATGCCAAGAACTACCTAAGGTAACCCATGTAATGGGACATCTTCGTGAGGAGCCCGAAGTGGAATTTGTTCAACAGATTCTAGAGGAAGAAGTGCTAACTGAATAATCATAAAGAGGAGAAGTGCCTAGTTCCATGCCAATGCTTGAGGTCACTTTAACTCAAGCCTACCTTGATACCATTATGTCCTAAGAGATCCAACAACCAGTCCTCCAAGAGATCAACTTTGGACCATTCCTTGAAACAACTCTAGAGGATGTCAAGACTCAACTGCAAACCTCTCCCATGTGACCAACCATCACATCCAATGATCAAGCAGAAGTAACCAACTGGGAGATTACTAAGGTATTAATGCAAAACATTAGCAAATATAGGAAGGATTGGAGAACAAAACTTAATGATGCTCTCTAGGCTTATCAATCAACTTGGAAACTTCCTATTGGATATTCTCCCTATGAGTTAGTGTATGAAAAACTTCCAACACTCCCAATTCAATCTTAGCTCTGTACACTCTCAATGGCCTATCATCTAAACCTTGACCTAAGTTTAGCACAAAAGGAAAGATTAATCAATATGAACATGCTAGATGAGAATTTCTTAGTGGCCCTCTCTTTGAATGAGGTGAACAAAGCATTCAGCAAGCAATGCCATGACCTTAGAATTAGGAAAGTAAGGTTTCAACTAGGAGATGAGGTCCTTTACTAGAACCCTACACATGTACCTCAAAAGGAAAAATTTCAAACATTATGGAAGGGACCTTATATAATTGATCAATCCTTTCCCTCTAGAGCCATGATAATTTACAAACTTAACAACCCAAATAAAAAGAAATTGGTCAATATCTAACAAGTCAAGCCTTTCCTAAAACCAAGGTTAGCTAGTGTAAATACTGCCGCACCTAATGGACACCCATGTTCTATTTTTTGGATCTTCTCCTTCTAACTCAATCGTGGGGGAGATGGCCAGCCATGCTAACCATTACCATGGTATCTTAATTTTTCTACCCTTTTTGTTTTTCACACTTTTGATTTTACAAATTTTTTATTTTAAAAATTTTTCTAATTTTATACCATTTTTAGTACATTTACATTTTCTGGATTATTTTACACTTTCTTATATATTTTACTTTATTTTTTCTCTAGTGTTTCTTTTGATTAAGTGTGATATTTTTTCATTCTTGCTAATAAATCTACTTTATTGTTGCAAGACACAATGCTGTTGTTGTTGTTTACTAATGATGGTTTATGCTTAATGTGTGATTGTTAGTGTCTGGTTTTTATTTTTGAATTCTAATGTCTGATGACATTGACATGGTTTATTTTTCATGGGACAGGTAGTGAGTCCATGTCATCCACCCATCCAAAAAACTCTATGGTTTTCCTTGTTCTAAGTATTTGAGGTCCCTTTTTCATTACAAAAACTTTTAATCAATTGATGGCCTTGGTAGTTCTAGAATTGGAAAGGATCCAATGGTTTGTAAAGGATATGACTTCAAGGGGACTCAATACTCTTTGTACTCTTTTCCTTACTTGAGTGCTTAAGTGTTTTTCATAGACTTCTTACCATTTTGTACCACCCAATGATGGGAAGCCAAATAACGTCATTACATGGTGTGATTTCCATCATTCAAAAACAAACAACAAATGATGGAAATTCAAAGCACATCCCTTTGACATGAATAAAGTCCTCGCATGGTGTGGTTCCTATTTCCAAAAAAACAAACACAATGGAAATTCAAAGCACACCCCTTAGACAAATAAAAGGGCTACATGCATTGGTTATGGGACTCAAAAGACATACACCTATGCCTAAAGGTCCCCTCTCTCTCTCACTTCCTACCTCTCTCTCCTCTTGTGAGATGGTGGTTGTCTTGGGAGGGCACTCTTATGTCTCGAGTGGGTGGATCAGTCTTAGAGTGGTGATGCAAAGTCACTAAAAGCATATGGTTTTGGTCTAGACTAAGAATGAAACTTTTTGGGTCATTTTAACCACAAATCCACAAGGGACTTCTTATGACCTTAATTTGGAACTCCATTCCACCTTGTCTATCATCCATCCATGCTATCATAACTCACCTCACTACTAGGTTCTATGTTATGCTTTATGTCTTAGTCTAACGTATTGAGATTCTTAAATGGATTCTTTTGGGTTGGTCCTTAACTTGTCATGATCATTAAATTGACTATGGGACCCACAGACTCCTTAATTGAGGTTATGCAAGGGTAAAAAGGGCATGAGCCTACTATGGGGATGACCCACTTACATTGCTTTTGACTTGATTAGTTAAGGTTCCTTACCTTTAACATCCTTACAATCTTATATTTTGTATTTTCGATTGTGTAAACTACTCAATACTCCTTGAACTTTCATTGCATTCATCCATTAAATCAATTAAATCAATTTTTCTCCATTTTTCCAATTTATGAACTTTAACACCATCTTCTCATGATTTCATACTAATCTTGGTCTTCTAAGCTTTTATTTGACCCCAGTTTCATCAAAAAATTCCTTGAATTTTGAAAGTTTGACCAAAGTCAATGAAAGTCAATGATGGTCAACAGTTGCATCGTCGAGGCCTCATCAACATAGCTGACCCCTTTGACGAGGCCTCATCATCGAGGCCTTGTCGATGCAATACAAAAATACTATATATACTGCTGAATACTTTACAATTTTTTGTCATTTTCTCATAACACATGGGGCATTTTTGCAGTTTTTGTAAGCCCAAAATCTTCCAAAGCTCATAACTTTCAAACCATTTGTCCAAATCATTCTATTTTTTGATCTTACACTTATCAGAGGTAAGATCTTTATCATGGGGGCCACAAACCTTAAGGTTTCTGATGTAATTTTCGAAAAAAATTTCTAACTCCCCTAAGGGTTAGTAACTTTAATCATACATAAATATCAACTTTTTCCAAGTTAACCCTTCCAACAACCTTTGGGATGATTTATCAAGGATAAGGCATAAATATAAATAACAATTAAGTTAATTAAATCAACTATAATCATAGCTTAGCCAAGTGTAACTACCCTCAAGAGTTAAGGTATCCCAACTATTTTAAGATTACACAATGATTGCTAATCCATGGTTCTATTGTGATTATAGATGGCACCCAGAAAAATCATCCACAAGAAGGAAAACCCTCACAACCATGGGAGAAATGACTAGATTTGGAAGGGCCTAGTAGGAACAAGGCCAAGAACAATAAGAGGTGAACCATGCAATGGGACCTCTTCAGGAGGAACCTGAAGTGGAATCTATTTGATAGATTCCAAAAGAAGAAGTGCCTACTGAACAATCTTAATGAGGAGAAGCACTTAGACCTGTGCCTAGGCTTGAGGTCACTCTAACTCAAGCTTTCCTAGACATCATTAAGTCCCAAGAGCTTCAAAAATTAGTTTTTTAAGAAATAAACTTTAGTACATTTTTGGAAAAATTTCCAGAAGATGTCAAAACACAATTACAAACCTCTCCCAGGTGGCCAATCATCACGACCAATGGGGAGTGGTACATGGAAGAGACCTACCTCTTCTAGAACAATCGAAGGCTCGGATCTGCTATGAATATCAAGGATATTCAAGTGTCTTATTCAACGAAGGCCATCGCACAAGCACTGGGGTTGCCTAACATTAGAACATAACTAGCAAAAATATCAACAAAAGGTGACCATGAGGTAAAAAGGGAGTGGACCCAGCGATGTTACAGGGTGGATCATAAGGAATATGACACACTCACACTAGTGGAGCAAATCTATTTCAAGATTATGGCCTATCACCTCAATCTAATGATGAGGCCAAGTAAGGTGATTGCCTTGTCTACTTATGCATGCACCACTCTAAGTAGGAAATTTCCTGTTAACTTTACACAACTAATTTATTTGAAGATTGAGAAGCATTTCAAGAAAAATGAATGTGGAAGGAGGACCCTACCCTTTCCATGCTTAATAAGAAAACTTTGTAAGAGGGTAGGTATTTTTCACTATTCTAATGATACTCTCAAGCATACTCCCTTGGCCTCATGGACAGAAATTATGAAAGACAAAATGCTAGCATCCATCCAAGAAGAGGAGCTTTCACCACCACCATCCACTCAAGAGACAACACTGAAATCCCATGTAGTCCTTCAGCATCTGTGACAAGTCTAAGAGTATCTCTTGAGCAAACAAGAGTAGTAGGCAGGAACAAGTGGGGTAGATCCATCTATGTATTAGCTAGCAATGAGTCACCTTAATGAGATGGCTAGAACAATTAGCCAGATGGAGAGGGGTGGTTCCATTTTTTCTACCCGAAGAACACAATTTCCTTAGAGGTCGGATCCCAATGCTCGAGAGGTAACGATGTTACTAGCGACACATCATTTATTCCTAGAAATCTCTAGGAATGCTACCACTTTCTTGGTGAGGTTGGAGGAAGGTGAAAAGGCAACTATCTTTGTGATGCAGCACCAAGGATAGGAAATAGTGATAGAAGTGGTAGCTAAACATGTAGCTAAAGCATTAAATGCATCTATGATGTCTATACCATATGTATTTGCACTCCAAGATGTGTAGACATCTATAGGCATATTCAGTAGGAAAATGAACATAGCTCAACATGAAAAACTACTAGAATGACTAGTGGGAACTAGGCAACAAACTCCGAATATCTTTGATCTTTTGGAGAACATCATTGTAACCTAGTCAGAGCTGCTGAATGCAAGGGACAAATGATTCATTTTGAAAGGGCAACTAGAAATGGCCTAAGAGCAAAATCAACCCTTGGCCATGGAGGTTGTTGAACTTTGTGCCTGACTTATAGAGCAAACAATCCTTAGCCCAGCAATGACAAGAGATGAAGCTATCAAATAGCTTCAAGAACAACTTTAAAAGGTTAAGAAAAAAGCAACAATGGCCATCTTCAAACAATCCATGGTAGAAGCTAAAACACATTCAATTAAGAAGGACTTAAATCAAATGTGCCAAGAAAATGAAACACTGACTACACAAAATCATCACTTGCAAAATATTGATGCTCAAAGAGATCAAATGTAAGAATTCATTCATCAATAGTAGGAGCATCTTGCCAGAGTCAACACTGAATTGAGAAAATTGACCATAGAGAATCAAAATTTATCAATGGAGGAGGTGCACACCTTATGACAAAAGTTTGCCATCGAAATCACTACCTAGAAGAACAAAGCTCTCAAATTTGAAAAGGTGAAAAATCACTACAAGGACCAAGTCTACTTGCAAAAAGAAATTAATAAAAAAGAAATCCAAATGGTAAAGGCTAAAGTTAACGAATCCCTCTAGCAACTCTAGCAAGGAAGAGAGATGTGGCAGCCCATCCTTGATGGGATTGATGCCTACAACAAAGTGGAGATCTACTTGTAGGAGTTGCAAATCGAAGAAATGATAGAATATATGAAATTGGCTGATCTTTGTTATGTAAACCTAGCAATGCTGATAGTTGGATGGTCATGGTCAAAGTTGGAGAAGCAGGTGGCTTGCTTGTATTTGCTATACAAGGTCGAGTTCAAACACCACAAACATACCAAGCAAAAGCTTGAGATTGCTAACACTGAAATCAAAGTTCGTAAAGGGTAATTCATAAACCAATGATCCATAGCTAAGCACATAGCCAGATGGATAAATAACTACCATGAGCTAAAGAACACAGTGCAAGTGTTTAACATTGAATGCAAATAGTTCACTTCCTAGTTTGTCAATGTCAAGGAGTTGTTTCCAGCAATCCTGTGTCCTTAGGATGTGCCCATTCCAACCCACATTGGGGAATTTACATGAATGATGCATGATCCTAAGAGTAAGGAGGAAAAAATGAAAGCATTGTTGGATGTTTTTTGCCTCCCACCTGAAGTTGCAACGGTAGCAGGAAAACCACAACCTCAACCATTGCTAGTGCATGAAGTCAATGAAGGTGCCTTGAAGCTTCAAGAACCACCACTACCTAGGACCGTTTGATCTTCTCTAGCAAGCTTCACATCATCAAGGAACATGTTGTCCAAATTTTTTGAAAATTTGTGTCATGGTGTTCAATTTTCTATCCTGAACATCACCATTTTGTAATGTGTTAATTCATACACTTGGGCACTCTATTTTTTGTCAATTCAGTCAAGTTTTTTTTGTTGAAAGAAAATTCAAACAATAATCCCATACCTTCTTAATTTTATAAAAGACCTCAAGGATGAGTTTTCATTTAGTCATGGGGGTATGATGAGTCATCGTTGGTTGGCTACGTTGATGAGTCCTCATCAACATAGCCAACCCTATTGACAAGGCCTCGTCCACAAGGCCTTATCAATAAATTTTGACCTATGTTAATGATTCCTCATCAATGCAGTGTCTATCCATTGATTATAAATACGTGCCTACTTGCTGCATTTATGGGGAGTCCAAAATTCAATTGTAGTAAAGCTCTTGCATTTTTTTCATTTGAAAGTTAGAATTTTTTCCCTGAGTGCCTGCAGCATGAGTTATTGATTGTATAGATCTTTATTCGAGCATTATTGTACTTAAGCACGACAATGTGTGCAATAATAAAGATGAGCTTTCTGATAAACCTTGCAACACTGTGGATAAATTAGCTCTTTTATTTATGAATTCAATGTTTTCAATTATTTGTTAATTATTCTTAATTATTTTGCAATTATTTCCTAACAATTAAATTAATGAGGTTATTAAGTTAGATAGATTAAATACATAAGAATGACCACTTCAAGCGTAACACGTATTCACTTGGTAATCCCAGCAACGTTATTGCTTGGTATGCCTAGTAGTATAATGTTTGGTCACCCAACAGTGAATATGTGGGTTCAGGACATGTACAGCAAGTGGGAATGGATAATTATGTTAGGATTAGCTTAATAATAGTTAGTTAATTAATTTATATTAGTTAATCAAATTCCTTTTACCTACATTTCCAGCACTGAAAACATAAAATATAAAATGATAAAAATTAGATGCCTCAGTTACACTTAACCATACCAACATGCATCACAAGTGTAATTGGCAAAACAACAATGGACCTTAAGGTTATATTTACTTCTTAAAGGACTAGTGTACTAGAAATGATAAAGTCCATGAAATTCGACCGAGTCACACGTGAATGCTTCATGATTTGTATGGTTGAGCGTAGGGGTACCTCACCTCTCATCAGCATGCTTTGTGCTAATAGGACATAGTGGTGCTATAGCTATTGCTAATGGTGATTTATGCTTAATGTTTTTATTTACTAATGTCTAGTTTCTATTTTTGAATTTTTGTACCGATGACTAAGGCATGGCTTCTTTTTCATGGAACAGGAAATGAGTCCACAACATCCATCCATCCACAAAAATCTATGGCTTTCTTTGTTTTGGGAATATGAGGTCTCTTTCATTAAATAAACCTTTAATAAAATTTTGAGCTTGGTGGTTTCCAAAATTAGGAAGGATTCAAAGGTTTGTAAAGGATGTGACTTCAAGAGAACTCAATACTCTTTATTCTCTTCTACTTAGGCGTATGATGAGAGCAATTACTCTAATAATTAGAGTGGTAATTATTAAAGCGGTTACTCTAATATTAGAGTGGTTATTATTAGGGTGGTTACTCTAATAATTAGAGTGGTTATTATTAGAGTAGTTACTCTAATTATTAGAGTGGTTATTATTAGATCAGTTACTCTAATTATTAGAGTGGTTATTATTAGAGGGGCAGTTTCTCTAAAATTAGAGTGGTTGTTTTTGTAATTATTAGAGTAGTTGCTCCCAAGCCTATAAATACAGTGCCCAGGCACACAATAAGGGAAGTCAAGAAAAAAGAAGGAGAAGAAAGAAGAAGAATTCAGAAGAGGAAGTATTTTAGGAGTCAAGTAGTGAAACTCTAGCCAAGTGCCCGTAGCAGGAGGTCTAAGTGTGGACGGATCTTTATTCGAGCATTGTGTACCTTAGCACACCTTGTGTACGACAATAAAGACGAGCTCTTGGATTCATCCTTTCAGCACTTGAGATTTGTTTTCTTACTCATTTCCTTTATTTTATTTTCTTCTGCATTTATTTTATTTTATTATTTTATTTTATTTTATGCACTTTACATTTCTATTATTATCACACACAATACAATCACATCAAGCATGCGTGTAACACTTGGTAACCCAGTAACAATTAGCGTTTGGTAATCCCAGTAGTGTTGCACTAGTTCAAGATGTGTATGACAAGTGAGAATGGATATTGGTGTTAGGATTAGTTTAAATCCTAGTTAATCAGTAGTTAAGTTAAATTAGTCACTTAGTTATCTCTCTCTCTCTCCTCTCTTATTAGCAATAGCACATAAAAACATAAAAGCTATAAAAATCATATGCCTCAAGCTTACTTAACCATACAACCATGACAATAGAAGTTTGGGAAGACAATAATTGATTAACCCTGAATGTTCCATTAGGGTGTGTAAGCACTTAGTCCTTGGAATTCAACCGGATCATGCATGAAATGCTTGTATTCATATGGTTGAGTGTAGGGGTACCTTGCCGCTCATCAGCATATAAGTGTTTTCATGGATTTCTTACCATTTTGTGTTGACCATAAACAGGAAGTCAAATAAGTCTTTGCATGGTGTGGTTTCCATCCAAAAAAAATGAGAAGAAAAGAAACATAATAATAATAATAATGGTGGGGATTCAAAGCACATCCCTTAGACAAATAAACAATCTACAAGCATTGGTTATGGGATGAGAAACACATGTTGCCCAAGCCTGAAGATCCCCTCTAACTAAGGCCCCCTCTTACTTTCTACTTCTCTTTTCTTCTCCTTAAGGAATGGTGGTTATTCTATGGGAGTACTCTTATATCTCAAGGGGGTGGATCGATCTTGGAGTGAAGATGCAATGTCACTGAAAGCAATTGGTTTTGGTCTAGACTAAGGATGGATATTCTCAGGTTATTTAAACACAAATCAACAAGGGGCTTCTTATGACCTTAATTTGGAACTCCATTCCACTTTCTACATTATCCATCCATGTTGTCCATAACTCACCTCATTATCGATGTCCATGTTCTTGTTCGATGTCTTTGTGTGATGTACTTGAATTATTTGGTAGAATCTTCTAGGTTTTGGTCTTTAAGTTTCATAAATCATTAATCACCTATGGGACCTACTATGGGAAGAACCCACTTGCATATCTCTTGGTTGGATACATTAAGCACCTTATCCTTAGGCATTTTTGTAATAAGAATATTTCATGCATCCATCTTTTACATCTAACCGTGTGATCCTTCAATTATTTTCTTCAATTCATACATTCTCCATTAAATTTTTAAATTTTGTGAGCTTTCAAAGACCCTCTTCAATGATTTCATCATATTCTTAGCTTTTTTGGGATTCCATAGATCCCAAATTGATTCACAAATTCCTTGTATTTTTTGAAATATTCCAATTTAAAATTTTCATTTATGAACTCCGTAAACAAGGCCCCATCGATGGAGCCCATGTGTATACACAACCTCATATATGCAACCCCATCAACACAGTGCAAAAATCCTATATATATGCATGACCCCCTTTGAAATTTTCACATTTGCTCTTAAACACCCAAGGAGTTTTTGTAGTTTTTAGAGCCTGGAACCTTCAAGAGCCCATAACTTTCTAATCATTTGTCTGAATCACTCCGTTCTTTGACCCTATAGCTTCCAAAGGTAAGCTTTTATTTGTGGGGGCCACAATTATGTTGTTTTTGATAGAAAAGTTTTTGACATTTTTCTAACTCCCACAAAAGTTTAACTAAAAAGACCTCTCCCATGTGACCAATTATCACTTGAGTGGTATATTAAATATATGTTCCTATTTTAGATCAATAGGTAGGCCTATTCAATGGTTAAGATTAAGGACACTTCAATGTCCTACTCAGTGCAAGCCATTACAAAGGCACTTGGATTGCCTAAAATTGGAACAAATGTCACTAAGATTCCGATGCAAGTGAATCCCAGCATTAAAAAAGAATGGGTATACTGGTGCTATGGTGTCGATTGTAAGGAGTACAATGCACTTACACTGATATAAAGAATCTATTATAAGATTTTGGCCTTTCACCTGAATCCCATGGTGAGGCCTAGCAAGATCACTACCTTTTCTACCTATGCATGTGTCGCTCTAAGTGAAAGATTCTTGATCAACCTTCCATAGCTAATCTATCTAGAGATAGAAAAGTGGTTTAAGGAGAATGAACGTGGAAGGAAGGAAGTCCCCTTTCCATGTCTCATCAAAAAATTATGTTGAAGGGGAGGAATAGCCTACTATACTAATGATGTTGTCTGATGTGCTCCAATAGCTAATTGGGTGGAGATGATAAAAGATAAAACTCCTACAACAATAATTCAAGAAGAGGAGAAATAGCCACCACCTCCACCTACCACTTAAATAATAGTATCAGATGTCATTGAAACATCCCAATGGTTGCATGAATTCTAAGAATGTCTCTTAAGTGAGAAAGAGCAACAAGTAGGTACAAGTGGTAAAGACCCATTTGTGTATTGGCGCACAATGAGTCACCTGAATGAGGTGGCCTAAACAGTTAGCCAAATGGGGGAAGTTGGATCCATTTTCTTTGCCCAATGAATAAAATTGTCAATGAGGTCAAATCCTAGTGCCAAAGAGGTAATGGTATCTCTCTTAGAATAAAAAAAATTCTTAGAGATTTCTAGGAATGTTGCAACCTTTGCAGTGCACTTGAAGGAGGGTGAGGAGGCAATAGTACTAGTGATGAAGCACCAAGGGCAAGAAATAGTAGTAGAGGTGGTTGCTAATAGAATCATCAAGATACTCAATCCACCTATGGCATTTGTACTAGAATTCATTGAACTTAAATATGTAAAAACATTTGTAGGGATCATAAGTGGCAGACTAAGCACAACACAGCATGAACAATTGCTGAACCAACTAGTAGGAACTAGGCAAACACTTCCAGATGTCTTTGACCTTCTAGAAAGTATAATTGCAACCAATTTGAAGCTACTAGAGGCAAGGTGCAAAAAAATTATTTTGGAAGAGCAACTTGAAATAGCCAAGAAGCTGAATGAATGCTTGGTTATGAAAGTTGATAAACTAAGAGCCCAAATGCTGATCTTGTATTTCTCAACCTAGCATTGACAAGAGATGAAGCTCTTGAATAGTTTCACTCTAGATTAAAATGGGTTGAGGATGTAATGGAAACTATGGTGTCTATCAATTATTGGTAGAGGCCACCTAGCATAAATTTCAAAAGGCCTTGGATCTAACCCACCATAAGAATGTTTAGCTAACCACAGAAAATCATCACCTACCAAATGTTGATGTGCATAAATAGTAATTGAGTGATTTTATCCATCAACAGTAAGAGAAACTAGCTAGAGAAAATATAAATTTAAGGAAATTCACAACTGAGAACAAAAACCTCTCCATGGAGGAGGTTCATGCCCTTCACCAAAAGGATGAAATAGAAGTAGCCACCTTGAAATTAGAGGCTCTCAAATTTGAGAAAGTCAAAAATCACGACAGAGACTAGGTTTGCCTACAAAAGGAAATAAATGAGAAACACATTTAAGTGATGAAGGTAAAGGTGAACGAGACCCTCCAACAACTTCAACAAGGATGTAAATTATGACAACCCATCGTTGATGGGATTGATCGATGGGATTGATCGATATAATAAAGTAGAAATTCACCTAAAGGAGTTGTAGATAAAGGGGATGACTAAATACATGGAGTTGGTCAATCTCTAATACACAAACCTAGCTATGTTAACTACAGGATGGACACAATAAAAATTAAAGGGGAAGGGTGAATGATGTGATGAAGGGAAGAAGAAGGAGAGCCATCACCGTGGTGATGTCTCCTACCTTCTCTTCGATGGCTTCGACCCCAATCGTGATGACGATCAGAATGCCTGTCCTTGTCATGTATTTTTGTTCCCTCAGTGAACACTTGGTGTTCATGGGGATCAGAACCAGGGTTATGAATCGTGGAGCGTAGGTTATGATACCCCACCTCCTCACTATTTTCAGGAGGAGGAACATCTTTTGATAGAGAACCTATTATAACTAGTTCACCATCTCCAATTTCTCTTAGGACGTGTGGGACCATTTTTCCCTTCAACAATGTATGGTGGCTCTCCTACCACAAGTCCCATAGATGTTAGGAACTGCTCGATCTGGAGGTAACACTATGTTACCTTGCAAGTCTCTCCAACATAGTTGTTCATCCTGATGGAGGATAAAATTGAAATGGGATATATACTCATTGGGATGAATATATACCACTCGATGCTGTTGAGGAACTGACGGTTCTCGGTTATGCATGTTGGACTGCCGACTGTTTCTTGTATGATCCCTAGGTGGTGAAGTGCTCTTATGAGAAGAAGAAGACATTGTGTCTTATTCAGTGTGCTGATTAACCATTATATAATTTTTTGTTTAATTAACCCTAAGGGTTCGCTTAAGCTCCCAACGATGTGGATAATTTCCTATGTTCTACTTAGACCACAAACAACTTAGTCCCCGACAATAGCGCCAATGATGAGTGGCGAGGTACCCCTATACTCAACCATACGAATACTAGCGTTACACACACGATCTAGTCGAACTCCACAGACTAAGTGTCTACACGCCTCATGGAACACTTAAGGTTAATCGTTCATTGTATTCCCAAACTTACTTATATTTTTCATGGTTGTATGATTAAGTAAGTCTAAGATATATGATTTTTATGTCTTTTCTATTTTATCTCCTATGGTAATGAGGTGAAGGGTGAAAAGAATAATTAACTAACTAAGCCTTAATTAACCTAGCATCAGTATCCATTCCCACTTACCGTTCACACCCTGAACCAATGCAACCTTGGTTACCAAATGCTATTTGTTACTGGGGTTACCAAGCGTAATGCACATGCTCAAAGTGGTCATACTGAATGCACTTAACTAGGAGAGAAGGTTTGAGAGAGATTTAATGAACTAATAAAGCATTTAAATGATAAGCAATAAATAAAAATAAATAAAATCCTATTTAGCCTATTCCATGCACTGCAAGGTT
Organism: Gnetum montanum; assembly: GCA_015680685.1. Lineage (NCBI taxonomy): Eukaryota > Viridiplantae > Streptophyta > Gnetopsida > Gnetales > Gnetaceae > Gnetum > Gnetum montanum. The sequence continues at coordinate 231,952 of MNCI01001768.1, read as the reverse complement.
TATCTAAGAAGTTCATCTTTATTTCCGTACACAAACTTGTGTTTAAGTATAATATTTGCTTGAATAAAGATCCGTTTACTTTGGAGCTCCTACTGTGGACACATGGAAATTATTCTATCTCTGCAGAGGTAAAACTTCCAAAGTTTCACTACGGTCTAGGCCTAGATTTTTAAACAAGGGAGAGCCACCTCTTATTTATAGATTTGGCAACGCACTGCGATATCGCATACGCAATATTGTAGGGGAAGACGTGATATCGCGGCGGATGCAATATCGCATACGCGATATCACGTCCCATGTGATATCACGTCCCATCATACCCCCATGACTAAATAAAAACTTGTCCTCGAGTTCCTTACAAAATATTGGGAAGGTATGGGATTATTGACTCGAATGGAACTAATGGAACTAATGGTGAATGGGATGACATGTGAACGGATCATCATTACAAAAAAAGACAAAATTGGTGTTCATGACAACAAGAGTGAACACCTTATACATTTGACATCAGGCCATATTTGGTAGCTAATAAAGAGAGAGAGAAAAAGAAGTTTTGCTGCTGCCAACGCCAAGATTGTGCCTTTCGTTGTCCATCCGTAAGCACGCCATCCATCTATCTTTTTCCTTACATAGCTATTTCAGTATCAATCCATTCCAAGTGTTCCCTCCAGATCCAATCCATTGTTTCATGTTTTCCATCTGCACACACAACATAGTCTTTATATTAGCAAGGGTAAATGAATCATAATGCAATTAATATCTTGCTTCGATGAAAGGCCCATTGGCTGAGTTGTGGTATGGCTAATACGGATCTGGAGATATCATAGTGGTGACTACCAAAGGTGTAGGGGTTAGGAGAAAATTGAAAACATTTGGGTCCAAACCCCCATGACTAAGAGCAAACCTCCAATAGCAGTAGAATGGAGAAAGAAAAATAACAAGAAAGATGAAGAAAAAGAGATAACTATAACATCGATGAAATAGATGTCAAGATGGAAATGAACAAAATAAAGTGGATTGCAAAAATGTTAAGGGAAAGAATTTAACTGGTGCACCAAATAGGAATGTTAGTGGGCCTCCCCAAAGCAGGCTCATGCCCTTAATGCCCTGACAAACCCACATTCAAAGAGTTCGTAGGCTCTAGGAATGTCATTTGAAAGAAGAGTTAAATTCTTAACCACAAGAATTTACCAAAAAGAAAACAATGCGTCAACCAAAATATACACTAATGATACAACCAAAAATGAGGTGAATAATGGAAAGAAGGATGGAGAGAAGAGAATGGAATGGAATCCCAAGAACAAGGTGGTGTACAGCCCCTTGTGTATTTAATGATTAATGTGACTTAGTAGATCCCATTCCAAGTCCAGCCTCAACAAACCACATCCAGTGACTTCGCATTAATGCATTCAGCTAATCCATCCCTTTGAAGCAACAAGAATGTCGTCCCAAAGAGCCACCANTTTTTTTTTTTTTTTGTGTGTTTATGCTTGAGAACCACACCATGCAAAGACTTTCTGATATTTTTATTTGCTCAACTTTCCAATAATGGAGCAATGTAGGAATGCAAAGGAAAACTCATGAAAAAAACATCCAAGCACCTAAGAGAATGGCCAACACAAATGCATCAAGTTCCCTTGAAGTCATACCCTTTTCAATCCTTGAGTACTTCCTTAGTTTGGGAAATGCCCAGTCACCGATTAGTTGATAATTCTTATTTAGAAAGGGACTATACATTTCCAAGCTGAGGGAGACCATAAAAATTTGTGGATGAATGGATGAAGTGGACTCATTGCCTGTCATATCAAAAGAACCATACCTTAGTATCAACATCGTGACTTAAAGGTAGAAATCAAACATTAGCAATCAATAGGAAAATAGTTCATACCATCATGAAGAACACTTATTGGATGACAAACTTACAAGATGGATAAGCACACACAAGAAATGGAAAAGTATGAACTATGTTGTGAAACAAAAACAAGAAATTTGTAAAATAAAAATATGTAAAACAAAAAACGTGCAAAACAAAAACGTGTAAAACAAAAACTTAAAAGAAATAAGGGCGTCAAATGATTAGCATAGGTGGGCATCTCCCCCATGAATGAATGGAAAGGGAGAGATATGAAATAATGAATGCCTATTTGAATTTTTTAAAAGTGTCCAACTTCTTTCGATTGATGTTTTCAGGTTAAGGGGTGGAAGTCGGCAACACTCATACTTTAATGTATCTATGCCTTCGTTGCGGGCATGGGTTATTCCCCCAATTCATTCCATGCATGTTGGTGGGTTGCTCTTTCAATTAGTTGTCAACCACGGTGTGTCCACTTGTTGTGTGGTTGCTACATACAGGAACCTTTGTATCATAGTTTCTTGGGCATACCAGTTGCATGCAAGAGATGTTGAGCATTCCTCCATGTCATCATCCTTTAAGTCACTATATGTGATGCATGGAACCTTCTTCTTCTCAATCTTTCCATAAATGTTTACCTTAGATGTTTCCAAGGAAAGATCGTGGATTCCTAGACATGCGTCTATTGTACTCAGCCATGCCCTTCCCATTATAATTGGGAAGTCCCCTTTGTTGCCGTTGACTTCTATCACCAGGAAATTAGCTGGGTATGACCAACCACACATAGTGGTAATGATGTCCTCCACCAATCCCAAGGGAATGGTGATGGACTGGTCAGCCAGCTCTAGTTGAATATTTCTCTTCTTAAGTGGGGGTAGGTTCCAGGCTTTATACATTTCTCGTTTGATTAATTTGACTCTGGAACCTGAGTCAAGAAGAGCCTTATGAGGTTCATTCCCAGTGACTTGGAGGTAGATTAGGGGACTTCCAGGGTTAGAAAGTTTCATGGGAAGGTGGCCTACCTTGATCCAGTCAGTAATGGTATGTGTTAACATAACCATGTGCGTTAAGCTCTATTGTTGGTTTGAAGGGAGCTCCAAAGCCTTATTTGTTGGAGGAGCGTGTACAAACTCAACCTCTTGTGGTTGTGAGAGCTTGTTTAGGCTTTTGGTTCTGAAGAAAGGTCTTCTCTTCTTACAGTTGTCAGAACTAGCAGTGGGTTGAAGGTTTACAGCTCTCGTAGCATTACATTGCTGCGGTTGAGTGGGGAGTTCCCCTTTCATTGTTGGAGCGGGAGGTAGTGGAACTACTAGCGTAAGAGAGGCGGATGGATTTGGAGGATGGTATGTATGTGGTGTGTCTCCTGGAGGAGAAGGAGTCCTAAAATACTCCTGAACTTGGTAGTGACATTGTGGAGTTGCGTGACCCATAGAGTCACTTGGATAAACTGGCTGCTACACGTAGTAGCCATATGGGTTTGGTTGCCGGTAAGCGTATTATTGTCTAGGCGGTGGCATCCCCCATGACTATGGATGTTGCCATTACTAGTGTTTCCCGATAGGTTGTGGTGGAGTTCCACTTGGATAATATGTTAACGGTTGGTGGAACTGCCATTGGTTACCTTGGGGATAAGGCAACCAACGGGGTGCCTGCTATCTATTAAGTCTTATGTTGAGTGCATACATCCCAGACTCTTGTAAATGTGAGATTATTGGGCAACATCCCTTAGGACGGTCATATTGGAAAATCTCACATCCACCATTATTGTCTATGTTAGAATCCACAACCTCATCAGAGATAGTCATTTTTCCCTTACCCTTGTCACATGCATGGCCTGAATCTCTCCGCTTTTTCTTGTCATGGTCACTACTTCATTCCTTAAACTCCTCTACAATTTTCAAAATAGTTTTAAATCTACTATCCAAGGATTCCCACATTTGATCTACCTTAGCTGATACTTCCATTGTTAGCTTTCGAAGCTAAGGTTTTTCTATTCACCAACTCTTCGAGTGGTGACTCATCCTCTTCATCACAAAATCTTACTTCCTTCTTTCAAAGGGAAGGATTGTGGTTATATTCTTCCGTGCTTTCTCTTTTCCATAGCTCCCCTTCTTCTTTAGCTACTTGCTCCAACAATCGATGAATTTCATTGGACCTAAGTTCTGATAATCTCCCTTGGGCATATGTCCCAAGGGTTCTCCTAGTTTCATGTCTTAGCCCATATACGAGGTGGTGGAGTTGATCCCGTTGTGCATAACCATGGCCCAGGCAACGATGTAGCAATGCATAATATCGGCCCATGGCAGCATCCAGGATTTGTGATTACCCTGCTTCCATCCTTGGATATGCTTAAGCAAGTTGGACACTTTGGAGTACATTTGGTATTTATTGTTGAAGATTTCTAGCATTGTACTCCACCTCCTAATGGTTTTCGGTTTTAAGGACCGATACCAACTTTCCGCTTCCTTTACGAGTGTCCTAGGAAACAACTTTAACTTCTGCCACTCATTTTCTATGTTCTGCAAAGCACAGGCATCATGAAATTCTTATAAATGGTTCTGCGGATCAGCGTTGTATCCCCCTTCGAAGCGTGGGATATTGTTCATATCTAGTCTCTTGATCCGACTATCTTTTTGATGCCTTGTAGGCATTCTCATTACCTCTGTAATATCTAACATACTTCGAGTGGAAAGTAGGGGTTTTTCATGATCATCTCTGTCATGATGTCTATGATTCCTACGTGGTTCCCTACTTTCCCTTCTAGCATGCCTAGACTCTCTAGACTGCCCTCGTCCTCTCTCTCGACTCTCTCATCAAGGTCTCTCATTTTTCTTACCCTTATCCTCACCGTTATGCTCTTTGTGACTACGCCCTGATGTGGAAGGAGAGGGTGAATGATGTGATGAAGGAGAATAAGAAGGAGATCCATTGTTGTGGCGATGTCTCCTACCTTCTCTTTGGTGGCTTTGGCCCCAATCATGATGACAATTAGAATGCCCGTCCTTGTCATGTGTTTTTGTTCCCTCAATGAACACTTGGTACTCATGGGGATTAGAACCAGGGTTATGAATCGTGGAGCATAGGTTCTGATACCCCACCTCCTCACTATTGTCAGGAGGAGGAACATCTTTCGATAGAGAACCTGTTATAACTGGTTCACCATCTCCAATTTTGCGTAGGACGTGTGGGACCCCTTTTCCCTTCAACAATTTATGGTGGCTCTCCTGACGCAAGTCCCATAGACATTGCACTTCTGTGGGATGATAATCCCTTATGTCAAAATCACCTACAATGTATTCAGCGTATAGTTGTGTCATGCCTATCTGTGCAAGAGCACAAAAAAGCATGTTAGGGACTACCCGATCTGGAGGTAACACTATGTTACCTTGCAAGTCTCTCCAACGTAGTTGTTCATCCTAATGGAGGATAAAAGTGAAATTGGCTAAATACTCATTGGGATGAATATATACCACTCAATGCTGTTGAAGAACTGGCGGTTCTCAATTATGCATGTTGGACTACCGACTGTTTCTTGTATGATCCCTAGGTGGTGAAGTGCTCTTATGAGAAGAAGAAGACATTGTGTCTTATTTGGTGTGCTGATTAACTGTTATATAAATTTTTGTTTAATTATCCCTAAGGGTTCTTTTAAGCTCCCAACGATGAGGATAATTTCCTATGTTCTACTTAGAGCACAAACAACTTAGTCCCCGGCAACGGTGCCAATGATGAGTGGCGAGGTACCCCTTCACTCAACCATACGAATACTAGCATTACACGTGCGATCTGGTCGAATTCCGCAGACTAAGTGTCTACACGCCTCATGGAATACTTAAGGTTAATCGTTCGTTGTCTTCCCAGACTTACTTATATTTTTCATAGTTGTATGGTTAAGTAAGTCTGAGGTATATGATTTTTATGTCTTTTCTGTTTTATCTCCTATGCTAATGAGGTGAAGGGTGAAGATACTAATTAACTAAGTAAGCCTTAATTAACCTAGCATCAGTATCCATTCCCACTTACCGTTCACACCCTGAACCAATGCAACCTTGGTTACCAAACACTATTCGTTACTAGGATCACCAAGCTTAACGCATGTGCTCGAAGCAGTCGTACTGAATGCACTTAACTAGGAGAGAAGGGTTGAGAGATATTTAATGAACTAATAAAGCATTTAAATGATAAGCAATAAATAAAAATAAATAAAATCCTATTTAGCCTAATCCATGCACTGCAAGGTTTATCCAAGAAGTTCATCTTTATTTCTGTACACAAACTTGTGTTCAGGTACAATATTTGCTCAAATAAAGATCTGTTCACTTTGGAGCTCCTACTGTGGGCACATGGAAATTATTCTATCTCTGGAGAGGTAAAACTGCCAAAGTTTCGCTACGGTATAGGCCTAAATGTTTAAACAAGGGAGAGCCGTCTCTTATTTATAGATTTGGTGGCGCACTGTGATATCGCATACGCGATATCGCAAGGGAAGACACGATATCGCGTACCCGATATCACGGGGGATGTGATATCGTGGCCCATGCGATATCACGTCCCATCAATAACCCTCTTAGTTTTTTGGATTGTACAACTTATAAGCTTTAACACCACGACCATAACCAAGGAAAATACATCTTATAGATTTATAGTCTAATTTTGATCTATCAATTTTTGAAATGTGAACATAAGCTTCATACCCAAAAACTCAAAGATAATCCAAATTAATAGACTTTCTACTCCATATTTCTTCCAAAATATTTTCATCAATTGTAAAGGATAGAGACCTGTTGATGAGATAGTAGATAGTCATTGCAGCTTTATCCCAAAAATGTTTACCAAGACTAGCTTTACTTAGCATACATATGATTCTTTCCAACAACATTATATTCAAATTTTTAGCTACTCCATTTTGTTCATGAGTTTTTGGAATAGACTTTTTCCTATATATGCCACGTTCTTTACAAAAATTGTCAAAAGCATGGGAGCAAAATTCACCACCACTATTTTTTCTAAGAACCTTGATTTTCTTTCCTGAATAATTTTCAACAAGAGATTTGAACTATTTAAATCTTTCAAACACTTTAGAATTATGTGTCATTAAATAGATCCAAGCTTTCCTTGAAAAATCATCAAAAAATGAAGCATAATATGTAGCACCTCCAAGTGAGAATGCAAGTCTTTTAACTAGTTCACATACATCACTCTGTATTAACTCTAACACTTGATTAACTTTAGCATTACTTCTTGACAATCCTAAACGTGTTTGTTTACCAAGTAGGCAATGATGAGAAAAAATTAGAGATTCTTTTGTGAGGTTAATTTTACCTTTTTTATGTAGTCCCTTGAAACCTTTTTCACTTAAATTTTCCAATATGTTATGCCAAAGATTAATGCTTGAATGCAAGTTAGTAACAACTACCATGTTGAAGTTGTGTTGCAACATCCTTGCTTCCAATTGGTATAGTCTTCCTACCTTTACACCAATGGCTATAGGTAAAGAACCTTGCAAGATTTTATATTTTCCTTCACCAAATATGATAGTTAGACCCGTAGAATCTAACTCACTCATAGATAGGAGACTCATTGTGAGTTTAGGTACATGATGAACATGAGATATAGTTTTAATGGTTCCATCATTAAATTGTATTTTAACTTTATTGTACCCAACAACATCACAAAGACCATCATCACTTAGTTTGACCACACTGAGATTACCTAAGAAAGAAGCTTCACTACTAAAGTTTGAAGTCTAGGAGTATCTTCACCATGCAAACTCCACGATCCAGTTGGATCTTCTTGAGCTATTCCATCCATATCAAGTATAGCATCTTCACATTTAAATGCTTTTGTATGTCCTTTAGTAAATTGAAGCCATTCCTTTCTAATTAAGCTAGCCTCACAATGTGAATATAATCGTTTAACATATTCTTAAAAACTTGTTCTTACATCAAAATCATCACAGGGCCTTGTTGGATTTTTATCTCTATGTTTTGAAGAATACCACTTAATATTTAATGCATATGCAGCCATATGCAATGGGGTATTTGTAGCATTCCATCTTTTTAAAATCAATGGAAGTAACTGAGCATTATAAAAATCAAGAGAGCTATCCATCTCAATAACTCTTTTTTTAATTTCTGTTAACATATTTTCATAAATTATATAAATTTCTCCTAATGCAAGTGTATATGTATCAGCATAATGAATGAAATCAACAATAGGTTGTAGCATGCTAACAATCCTCCTACAATATAACAAATACTTATTTTTAATAAGATATAAAGATGCAAACAATAAAAAATAAAGAATTATATTTCAAATAAATTATTTCTTACTTCATTTGTTTCCACCACTCATCTTATAAAATCTTTTCTCTAATACTCTTTCCCATAGTTGTGTTGGCTTCCTCCCAGTTCTTCCATTTACTAGTTATAACCATTGTTGGTAATGATTCTTGTATCTTTTGCATTCTCTCCAACATTATGAAATATGAAGCATACCTGTTTTACAAAATTTATAATTAGTTTAGCATTAATAAATCAAATTTCTTAAAACACACAATATAGATTTTTGTATTCTATTACCTTGTTTCTATAGGCTTTTTGAAAGTCTTATTTTTGCTACATTCCTTGAACAAGGAATTTGAATAATGATGATTGCTAATGAAAATTTGTATGTCTCTTGCATCTATAATAAGTTTTTTCACCCAATCAATTTTACCAATATTAGGAAGTGTATTATTTAGAGAATGAACACAACAAGGAGTCCAAAATATATTTGGATGAATCATTTCTATCATTTTTCCTGCACGCCTACAAACAGGAGCTGAATCTGTTATAATTTGAATAATGTTGCTTGAACTAATAGTTGCAATTGTTGTCTCTAATAATTTGGCTTGAAAATTAGCATCTTTTATATTATTGGAGCAATTTGTAGCATTAAGAAAAAATGGTCCAAGTTGACAACTAATTATAATATTAATTAATGGACGTTGACAAATATCAGTCCATCCATCCATTATAATAGAACAACCACTTTACTACCAAAATTGTTTCCATTCCTCCAACGTTTTCATGCCAAGTTCATACCTCTCATCAAGAAGATCATTTCGAATTTTATCTTCAGTTGGAGGGATATCAGATTTTCCTGCCATATAAAAATATTAGTTTTACTAATAATTTTAAATAAAAAATGATAATTTAAAATTTAAAAATATTACCTGCTTCAATGGCACAACGAATTGCTTCTTTGAATGAAGGAGTACGTGCAAGTTTAAATGGTAATCCATTTGCATAGAACATTTTTGCAATACTCATATCAACTTTTTTTTTCAACTTGAAAACTTATTTCTATTTGTTTAAGCACTTTTCTTTTTGCTGGTTGTACAACATCCTTTATCTTGTTCTTACTTTCCTCTCTTTGAAAATTTACAGTAATGCTCTTTATCATAGTCTTTGCCTGAAAGTAGTCATACATAGCTTTTTGAATATCAGGATATGGAAATTTACATGCAATAACACCTATTCTTGTTTTATTTTCTAATGTCTGAAAGAAATGATGATGTATTTGTGTACCACTTGCAGTGAATTCATGGCTACATACATGACACTTCCATCTTTTGCTTCCACATCCTCCACTCCTATAAGTGTCTAATTGTGTTACGAATTTTTTTAATGAAGATTTCAAAATAAATCTATTTTTTGCAAATGGTTTCAAAATTTCCACATTACAATTGAAGACATTTTCTTCTTGCAATGCATTTTTCTCCAATAGAGTACCATCTATTTCATTCTCATTGCTATCTATGTCTTGAATAGAGCTCATCTTTATGACTCTATAAATATTAATGGTAAAAATTAGAAAATGAGATATGACTGCTACTCTTCACAAAAGTTAAAATGAATTTTTTAAAAAATTACAAATAGATATACTTACCAATTGCCCAAATTACTGTGACTAAGGGTATTTATTTTTTCTTTTTCTACTAGCAAAGAGCTATTAAAAAAATGTCTTAAAAGCTTTAACACTAAAATGTCATTCAATGCAATAAATATGGAAATGCAAAACAATAATAGAGTCAAGGAAAAAAATTAAAAATACAAAATATTAATAAATTTAAAAATAACAGGATGAAATTTCAATAAGGAATAAAAAAAATTGAAAATCATAAACAAATGTACTTAATAATTGTTAAAATAAGGGCAGGATTTCATAAAATATGAAATATGGCATCATGAAGGAATAAAGCCCAAGTTGAAGAATAGTGAAAGTAGCTTTAATGCATGCAAAAGGATTTGACCGACAACTGCAAGTAGGGTTTGGTCTACATAATTTGGATTCTGTTTATCAATCTTTTCTACTTTGATCAAAAGAAAGAAACAAATCAACCAACTCAAAAAAAAATAGTGTCATAACTATAATTAAACTAGAAACCAAATAGAACGTTGTATCAACACGTTGTATCAGAGGCATTAACTGATTAAAGTGAAATGTTTTCTGGAAGCTTAACAATAATGCAAAACCACTTCAGAAATTTTTTTTTCTAGTACACCTTTAAAGAACGACAAGACATCGATGCACTAAGAACTTAAGCACATTTCAAAAATAAAAACTCAATTATCTAAAACATTAAAGAATGGTCTTAATGAGGTAAGCGTTGCATACTGAACAAAAAGTTGTTTTGAAATTGTTAAATGATGAAAAGTATAATAAATATTCAACCAAGAGAATCTGTTCAAATTTCTGATATTCGGTTAGACCATTAATCTTGCCGTATTGAACCAAAGTACGAAACAAAAAGGAAAAGTTTCAAAAAATAATAGGAATCAAACGATTAGAAAAAAATAATTCAAGAGAACCTCCAAATATTTTATCTCCTTAAACAAATTGTAATCAAACATGAAAAAAACTGACAAAACCTTAAAACAACCTCAAAGAAAAAAAGATTGAACCAAACAACTAGTAAGTGAGACAATTTTTTTATGTACATAAAAAAAAGACCAGGAACATCGCTAGAGTGCCATAGTTATCCATCGATATGGAAAGAATCGATATGGACCTTTCTTTTTGGATATTTTTCAGAGAAAATCAAAAAGGGAAGAAAATGACTTCAAAGATCAGAGGCTTGAAGGGGTGGCCCGAGCTTGGGTTGTCGACGACGTGAAGGATACAGTTGGCTTGTGAGACTGAAGAAATTGAAGCTAACTCAATCAATCTCTTAATCTTAATCCTACCGCCCTTACTACAACTAAACCATCAACAGCATATAGAATGATAGATGTGCAACGCATTCTATAAGGCTAACAACTCATTCTCTAACAGGAAAAGCAAAGACCTCATCTACCGCATCAACAGGTAATTCCAAATCTAGTAAGGCAAGTCTCCTTCCAGAGCTTAGTAGTCGTAGAAACTACGCTATTCAAAGCAATCTTCCTGACAACAATGTCTTCACCTAAATCAGACTAGGCAGACGAGACCCCCTTCATTAGGACAAATGCTCATCTCCTCCTTCGTCACTGCCTGCAGATGAAAAACTGAAGATGAAGCAAAGAACTTCAAAGCTGGAAGAGAGAAATAAGGCATTTGGAGAGTCTGCAAAAGCATCCAATTCCCTATCAATGGCAGAGTAAGAGTGTCTGTAACTAAACGATGTTGGACATGGACGCAATTTGCAGGTAAAAACAAGTAAGATTGGATGCAATTTGTAGGTAAAAATAGGTAAGATTTTAATGGATAATGAATGTTCTAGTTGAAAGTTGAAAATCGAGACACCATTGCATGAAAAATTATAATTTATGTACCCAATGAGGATTTTACACGCTTCTGTACGAGTGCCCTAATCCACCGCGAATGGTTCGTGAAATTTTCTTGGCAATCGCGAATCTCTAGCGCATAGAAAGTGCTTGATTTGGGAAGGCTATTGCCTAGGGCACTTTGCTTATGGACATGGTTAGCTTAGGAATAGTCTCGAGTCAAGAGAAAATGCAACAGATAATTTTAATAGAACTTAAAAGCAAAGCAGAAATATAAAAGATAAAATATATTCATTAAATTAAAGCAATAAAAGTTAACACTTACATAAATCTCAACATGGATGAACATAAATAAAACATTAAGAGAGACAAGGGGGGATATGAACTTAGCAAATTATTTATTAATCTATCTACTTTAATGATTCTCGGGTTCTAAATCTTCTCTTGAAGGTACTTGAGATAAGATTGGATAGCTCGAGTTAGTGATTCGAACTGACCCCTAAGCTCTTGCAGGTGAACAATCATTGCCTCCTTCCTGGTCAAGATGCTACCCCAACCTTTTTCCCAGGCTTTCTCATGGTCGAACTCAAGGGAAAGCCTTTCAAGCCTCCTACATAGTTTAACCTCAATGGCTACTTGCTTCAACCAATTTGAGGAAGCAACTGAAGTAAGGCTAAAGAAAGGGGAGATGATACTGGCAAAGAGATGAGAGGAAGAAAAGAAGAAGAGGCCTTTTGTTGATTGTTGGGCTCTTGCTGGTTGCTTTGTGATGCTTTTCTTGCTACATGAAAAGGCCTTTTATAAGGCTTTCTCCTTCCTCTCTTCCTTTTCCAAGGGAAGAGGAACTAGCCACATGTCTGTCCACTTGACCACCATGCATGATCTTTTTCACCAAGTGTGGTGGTGTGTGGATCCTCCAAATCTCCTTGGTTTCACCTATCAATCAAAAATTAAAAAAAAATTGAGAATATCTATAGAGTTGAAAATTTTAATAAATGAAAAAGTGTGTGTGTATATATATATATATAACTCTCAAAAATAGAAATTTCTCTAGTTGGGTGGTTGGATGAAATGTTTCTATGGCTTGGTGGTTGGATGAGATCTTACTAAGACTTGGAATATTTGCAATATTTGGGTTGAAGTCCCAAAAATCTCTGCAGTGGACAAGAAGGTGATGAAGGGAACAGGTGAGTGGCGGTGTTGCATGGAAAGGGTAGAGGATTGTGGTATGGTAGGAGGAAGTGGTGCCACGCCTGAAGGGTAGCACAGCAGAGTAGTGGATGGTAGTGACATGGTACGGTACAGTAGAGACTGCACAACTATGCAACAGTAGAGGCACTGGAGGTGAGGTCGCCAGGGGAAGCCACCGATGACAAGCTGTTGCAGGCGAGGGAGGTAGCGGCAGAGGTCGCAAAGGAGGGATGTGGCAGCATGGCTAGCAAAGGGAAAAATCAATAGCGGCACAGGAAGGAGCTGCCCCCACTATGGGGCTACACAGCCTTAGGCTGCCTTGCATGGATTGTGCAACACTTGTGCGGTTGGTAGGTTGCAAGGTGATGAGAGGGGCATGGGCCTTGTCATAATAAGGTGCAGTAGAGCGTGCATGGGCAGTGGCGGTACGACGGTAGTAGTAGGCCACAAGAGGGCTACATTGTAACAGGTCAAGGGTTTGTGCTGTAAGGTCGCACGGTGCAGAGCGCATCAGGATGCGTAGAAGCTGGGCCTCGTGGGGTCTGCGTGAGGGTTGTGTGCGAGGGAGGATCACAGGAGGTCATGAGGTCCACGTGGTAAGTAGAATGACAGAGGGTTTCCGCGGCTGAGGAAAATGTGGGGAAGGGGTGCAGGCCTTGTGGCAGGAAGATGCAACAGTCGGCAGGGGTTTTCAGCTGCAACAAGATCAGCAAGGATGATGAGGCACGACGGCTACCGCGGTAATGGTAGGTATCTTTGATGCAGGACTGCACAGCCCCAATACGGGACTACACTTCTCTCTGAAGGGTTACGCAACCCTAGGAAGGGTGGCGCGGTTTAGGGTTTCTGTGACTCGGCGTGGCAAAGAGCGCGCGACAGTGGGGCTTGTGTGGCCTCCTTTCAAGGCTTGAGCAGGTGGGAGGCAGAAAAGTGGCACGAGGCAGCAAGGTCGATGGGGACGACACCACGGCATGAGAGCGTGGGCAGTGAGGAGAACGCAGCTGTGCGACGACAACAAGGATTTCTTACCGGAGCAAGCGAGGGTTGGCAACACGGTGACAAGGACGGGAGAATATGTGGCCGACGGCAGTGTAGGATGGAGCTGTGCACAAAGTCGCAACGATGTAGGATGACTGTATGTGAAGGGAGAGTGATTGAGGTGGAGTGTGTAACGGCTGGGTAGAGAGCAGCCGATCGTAGACGACGGTTATCGAGGATGCTTGATTCTGAACGTGTTTGGGTACGTGTACCTCAAGAAAAAGTGGGTTTTTTTAAAAAAATTAAATCTCATACATCATAAAAATACATTGTAAAACATAGAACAAGTACAATGTAAATCCAAAATATTGTTAATGCTTAAAAATTGCACAGAAATTTCAATATCACCATTAAATTGAAGCAAGAAAATTTGCAAAGGTATCCAGGGCACTGAATCCATTTCCTTACTCAAGAGCCATAATCTGACCAAACATATAATTTCTGCAACAACCAAAATGACAACAATAAAATGAAATATTGATCCAATATTTCAAAAAATGAAATTAAGCCTCAAACCTCAACCAAATTTATAACAAATCAGGTCTGCTAATACTTTTGTTCAAGGACTACCTGTGAGTAGCACCCTAGGGACTACCTGAAGATGACCGTATTATAAGAATACACAACTTAACTAAACTAGGCACAACCAGTAATTATGATTGAAAACCTTTCAGACGCTGGAAAATCGGCACTAGTCATGATGAAGGGAAAAGTAAAAAACAGAGCACTTGCATATGACCATTGTCCAATGTGCTGGTAGGCTTCATTGCTTTATAAGCACCCAGATTTTTTAAAAAGTTGAACAAGCATCCATCCGTCATCATGTTCATGACTCATGACCCATGACGATGACCCTGTTTTGTTTTTTCTTTTGTAAGCAGAGATATGAGAAAAAGAGCAAAAAGCAGCAATGAACAATAAATACGCGAGAATGCGTCATGGCGGAACCTTTGACCCTCTCAAAGGGAGGCGAATCCATGCAAATGCAATGTTTTCCTCGCACGCCCCGTCCAAAACTTGATTTCCGTATGACCCATACTTGCCCCTTCGACCATCGGTTACCATAGTAGCCCTTTCGTGATTTGTGTTTGTTTATTTATTAGTACTCCCTTGTTTTCTATGGTCCTTGCTTGCCACTTAACAATGAAATGAAATTTTTGGTATGATTCAGAACAGGAGAAGATATGTAAGATTTTAATGCAAAATGCAGACATCGCAAGAACTAAAAAGGCAATAATGATACGAGGCAAGGCAAGGCGACCATATCAATGTATATGTACAAATCGAGACAAAATTTCATTGGAAATTATGAAATACGTACCCACTGCGAATTTAATACGCTTCTGTACGTGCTCCCGAATCCGATGCAAACAGTTCGTCAAAATTGATAGGGAATCGTGAATCTCCAGTGCATAGGTACGCTTCTGTACGTGCTCCCGAATCCGATGCAAACAGTTCGTCAAAATTGATAGGGAATCGTGAATCTCCAGTGCATAGGTCGAATGTAAGTAAAATTTCAAAGAAAATAAAGGGCAGATAGCCACCCATAATTTTAATTGTGGAAGCACAGAAAGCAAGGAAACATTTCATTCTAAGTAATCAAAATTTATGTTGCATTGGTGTTAAGCATTATTGACAGCAATGTTCACGCTAACAACTATAGTATCAATGTTTTGTCTCAAAGGGAAAGGGAAAACCAAAAGTTACATGTCATCGGCTTTAGAGACATTTCATTCTAAGTAATCAAAATTTATGTTGCATTGGTGTTAAGCATTATTGACAGCAATGTTCACGCTAACAACTATAGTATCAATGTTTTGTCTCAAAGGGAAAGGGAAAACCAAAAGTTACATGTCATCGGCTTTAGAGAGATAAAAGGATAAGGTTGAAAGGATAAGGCCCCATTCATGAGCAATGTTCGTGCTAACTACTATAGTATCAATGTTTGGTCTCAAAGGGAAAGGGAAAACCAAAAGTTACATGTCATCAGCTTTAGAGATGAAAGGATAAGGCCCCATTCATGGGCAATGTTGACGCCAACAGATACTCATAGGTATTTGTGTTCATGTTAAATGGAATATTTTAGGTAGATGGTTGTAAGATTTTTTTTAATGCAATCAACGACATTTATGTGTTTATTAATTCTATCTTTTGTATTTCATAAAATGTATGATAAATCTTTTAAGTCCTCTGACTTTATAAAAAAGGAGGTGTATTAGTTACTTTGTTAAAGGGTAATTATTTAATGATGTTAATGAAACTTTTGGTTTTCCCTTTCCCTTTGAGATGAACAGTGGTAAAAAAGGAGGTGTATTTGTAACAACGTTGCCCCGACGTTGCTCAGCACCCCAAGGAATTCACGAAGATCCAATGGATCTGGGGCGGAAGACCTGGGGAATATGCCTCCAAGCAAGCAAGCAACTCACAAGTGAGTGCAAGCAGAAGCATAGCTTCTAAACATACACGACCATGCACCTCATGGAGGGAAACCAACTCCAAAACGAGAACCATACAAACAAGCACACACACACAACCTTGTAGACAACACCGGTGAGAGGGAAGATGATGCACCTACAAGGGAAGGTGCCTCACCCCTAGCCCCCTCACGATCTAGTACAAGGTGTGGCTTGGCATCGCACCAAAACTATCCAGTCTCGGTTGCCTACATATCTACGACCGTCGTAGAATCAGGGCCATGTAGTTCTCCATGGAGAAGAGGGGAATGAAGAGGACTTTGAAGAGAGTGCAACAGGAGGGTGTCCTATTGCTAGCTTGGTACCACCAATCCAGGGTGGGTTTTGTAACACTTGAGAGCCACCCAAGGGCACCTCAAAGTGTTCCATGGCCCCCGAACCATGGGGAGAGCCCAATAGAACCACCACTTGGAACATCTCTCACAATCCTTCCCCACATAAAAAAGAGACATCCTCGGGCGGAGCTTAGGATAGCTTCGAGTGTACACTTCTAAATGGGTTCAGAACTCTGTCAACTCCGGGGATCCGTCAACTCCTTAGATGCCAGGCTTGAAGGAAGGTACCAGCCCCAACACCTGATACGTCCTTCCATCCAATGCCTTGCATGAAATGCAAGGGCAAGTGGAGGAAGCCAGAGACTTCCCTTCTCTATACGAGCGGGAGAGTCCAACCCAAAGGGCCAACGTCTCTAAGGCATCCCATAGATCCATCCCTTCTGAGGGTCTAGAGACATATCTTCTTGCATAAACCCATACTTATGCAGGAAGACAGCTCCTCTTCCACAAGTCCCACCGAGTTCCTCTGTGAATAGCATCTCAGCACCCATTGATTTTTTTTTCCTTTTTTTTTGAGGGCTCACCAGGGCCACTACCCATGGTGAGGGACTTGGGAACATCACACCGAGAGGGAGGGCATGATCCGAAGAGCCATGTCTCCACAAGCAACTCATGCTTGCCAGAACTCCATGTTGTGCTACTCGCATCGAGATCAGAACTCCATGTTCTACTACTCGCATCGAGACCCATGAGGTCTCACTAGTGCAACCATCTAAGCACTGATTCCACATGCACCGGTACCATGCGCATTCTCTTTTCCTCATCATGTTTGTTCAAGCTGGCATGAAGGACGACAAGCATGTTCACCCTTACAAACAAGGTACAAGAACAGATCTTTGAGCTTGACCTTGCTGTGTGCAGACACCAGCATCACATGCCTCAATCCATCATTCATCATTCCCTGGTATTCCAACAAGAGAGAAGATCCAAAAATCTGTTTGGAAACTTCTTCAAGAGGCTACATACAACAAGCCCCAACTATTAGCAACACCTCTTGTGAACGTCCAACATTGAGAATGCCTGCTCAAATGTTAGAACAAGGGAGGGTCAATTGGGCAGCCAACCCCATGACAATCCTCCATCACCTGTCTCATATCATCCGTAAGCACACCATTGAATGCAACCATAATATCCCATTCATGGAGAAGGATCACCCACAACTGCCACATGCAAGCTATCCATCAACTCCAAGTTATAGGACAAGCACCATTTTCTGAACACAAGGTCCAAGAACAAATATAGAGTCACCTCAAAGAGTAACCAGATCATGAATTCTCTGAGGAACATCAATGTTCTCAAAATTTGCATTTCCCCACTATATCAAGAACAACTACCAATCTCATGATCAATACCTTTCAGTAGATTTTGCACTTGTAGGAAGGATCCTTTTTAGGAGGTTTCTTCCATAGGTAAATATAGCAACCTAGCTACACCTTACCCATCATACACACCCAAGTAGTCAATATAGCCAATAGAACCATATCTGGAATTGTCACCCGCTGAGGGAAGACATGGGTTCACAAGTCTTACCCAAAATCAATGTTCACCTTGAGAACAATTCGAGACACCAAGCAATTCATCCCTTTGATCAAGAGGGATTTTTGTTTCATCTTGGGAGGTCTAGGTTTTTGTTTTATACATCCCAGTCAAGCCCATTTACATCAATTTATGGTGGACAAGGCCGCACCACTACCTATTATCATTCAACCCAAACAACAAACACAAGTCAACAACAACATCTTGCCCATAGGAGGACCAGGTCCTCAGGATAGTTTTTACATGGAATGGGCTTTCATCAACATCATTTACAACTCAAACACAACATGATTCATCCTCGAAGGGTTTACAACAAGGATGGTCTACCAAAGAACCCCAACAAGAAAGTTCCTCTGAAGACCCTAAAACAAGGAGAGTACACAAGATCATGCCTTTCCTACAAGAAGAGAAATATGTATCTTTAATTTACATCAACAACACAACCTCACAGAGGAGGTTTCATGAATTTCACCAGGGTAACAACATTCTATCTTTGAGAATAAGCCCCACAAGTTCCAAACATGGGACCACAGCTAGGAACAAATCTCAAACATCAACTGCTTGTAGGAGACAACCGTCTCAATACCACCTACCTTATTATTTCAAGAACTAAAGAGGGCATCCATTGAAATGAAGAATGATCCCTCATGATCAACTCTACTATCCCACCAAGGAGGTGAGATCATCAACATGAATTAACATCACACTAGATACATGGGACAATACATTAGTGAGGGACATCAACGAGGGACTCTGTAATACATCAGTGTACATAAGGGACAAAGTACACAGGAAAATTCAGCAAGACACCATAGCCTATTAGGCACAATGAGTCCCCAATCACGGAATCACACCATAGATAAAAAATGCACCAATAAGTCCCAATCTATGAGAGCGCATCATAGCTCTCCAAAGCACCAAAGGCAATTAGTCATGAGATCCCACCAACATGCACAAACCATTAGAAGCCCACAATCATGAAAGCATTGGCTCAAGTGTTTCGAGCACATTCAAGCCCACCAAGCTAGGCCACAAAGAGAATCACACTTTCTATATCTGTAACGTCATATATTCAAGGATGGACCACCATCCCAACGTTTTGACAACTGCTCCACAATCACATCCAACATGGAAGAGTGATTCTAGGCACTAATACCCAGAAATTGACTCAAATCCTCCGCTAGACATCATATTGATTTGACTTTCAGCCACCATCGATCATCTATGGACAAGATCTTTACCAGTCCAAGAACACAAGAGAATGTGTTCCCAAGATTTATCCTATCTCAAGGACATTCACCAAGCACACACCATCAAGGAATGCCAACATCATCAAGAACACATGGCACCAGTTCAAGAGCATCATGGGCAAGGACATGCCCCGTTCGTTACAACACTGTATCACAATTGAAAAATTTCTCATGAGGTTTTTAGCAAAATTATACATCAAGGAAAAAAGGCCATTTACAACATACAACAAGGGCTCTTCAAAAAAAGCACCAGGGAAAACACCATACATCAAGCTTGGCCTTGTCACAGTGTGTGACATAGGACTACAACCAGGAGACAAACTGAGTCACATAGGTAATACATCCAGCACTTTTGAGTGCATACAACCGAATTGAGAATACCACAAGGGTACATTTCACACACCCAAGGATAGGATTACATTCACATATGGGAACATACATGGTATTTGGGAATACTACCCAGCCCTAAAAGGCTATAGGACAAACTACCCAAGCCCATCCTAGGCTAAAGGATTTAGGTCACCAAGAGCATACCATGAAGAACCATGCTGTTCTGAGGAAAACCTATCTCTGTCACGAAGCGTAAATAATCATCTATCATTGTACACTGTCTCAAAAGATTTATGATCTACCATCACACTGAACCGACTACACGGGTAACCTTGAATGAAAATGATTCGACACACTAAGCCCATTGCAGGAGTAACCTTGAACGAAAATGATTCAAGACACAAACATAATAATCAAATAATGAAACACACTAAATGAGTATCCACCATCCTGCCATAGTGGGACCTCATTGCATTGGCTACTCCTGGGCCATTAGTATCCAGCATGGCCAAGGATACCATTTCATGCCATCTACTAGCCCAATATCTGTAGGGTCTAGGATAGATCATCGTCCTCTGTTAGTGCTTCCCTAGCACTGAGAGGCAAACAAATCATAATTTACCAACTGATCCATCACAGCCAAGGTACTGATAAATCCACAACCCAATGTTGGGATTCTGAGACCAAATAATCAATTCATGAAGGTCTCAAGAGCACATATCTTTCCCATAGACATAGTGCTCACAGAATCAACTGAGGTCACCACTGGCTACATCTTTGTACCTGTGCTACCTGCAAACACTAAGACACGAGCTTAGAAACATAGAAGTTAGCAGGATCATGATTAGCACAACAGCCTCATGCAACCATCAAGCATGATCATATAACAAGGTCATATCAATATTGCACATCATAAAATTCAAGACCTCAACAACATGTATAAAGATCAATCATGCAAAACATTGATGGAGGAATCCAATCCCCACTCAAACAAAAAATTTCATCATGAGACACACCAAGAGAGAGATAGCATACTCTCAAAATTTCAAGATTCACACACAACAATCATACCCAGCAACTAACACTAGCCTCAACCAGGACCAAAATTTCAACACACTCGTATGAGTCATGGACAATAGACAATCATCAACTCAACCCAAAAATAAGGAGGAAGTCCAAGGTCTATCCAACAACAAGTCTACATCAAACCAATTCTTGAAACAATGAGCAACATCACCGAGGATGCTTTCACAAGAAGACTCTCATCAAACAGGGTGAGGTCTCAACAAGAACCAACAATAGGATGACCCACACCAATAGTCTTCGAATCAAAGTGACCAAGAAATGTCACCAATCAAAATAGTGATGCCACAAGCCTAAAAGGGCAACAACACCAGCTCAACAAAGGAGCACAACTTGCAAGGACCTACAATAAGGGCAATCATGTCTCATGCACAAGAAGTTGTCAAATAAGACAACAACCATTTGGCTTTGGGATGACACAAACAACCACTGCATCCTCAATGTTCCCAACAATAAGTTATCATACCGCATAAAATATTAAGCCTTGTGTTATGAACGATAGACACAACCACAATAACACGCATGCAGAATTTGAAAGCACAACCAGGAAGACACGCATACAAAAATAGACAAACATGAAATCGCAAACATGAACATACGAAGTCTATCGGCAACGGTCTTAGTCCACCTAGAACAAGGCTCACCAAGAGCACATGTCCGAAAGACCTCCATCCTGAGGTACCTGGGAACCATCTTGTCCCCATTTGTATATTCCCATACTCACTGTATCCAAGATGAGTGGGAGTGCCAAGGATATCATATCCTGCACAATTCAACAAATGCCATCTTGAAACATGTCATCTTGGTGGAAACTGAAATGGAGACTTGATCCGATTCATCCCAGATGAATCACTGGAGACCTGAGATGTGAGCTCCTTGAGCAACAAAATTATTGAGTTGCCAATGGAACTCCTCTCAATCATATCGCATACAATCACAACTAGTCCAACCACAAGTAAACAAGTGGAGGACATCACCACAACGCCATCGTTTATATCCTTATGGAGAGCAACACATCAGTTGCTCACAATTTCTCATCTATCCCCTCAAGAAGAGCAGAGAACATTACCATCAGGCAACTCTTCAAAGTACATAAGGATATGATCCTAGATCACCTAGGTATCAATCCTAAGGGACCATTAACCAAACAAGCTCAATGGAGTAACACAACCAAAGAGCACAACCATATCACAACACAATTTTGAAAATGCTCTGATAGCATCTGTAACAACGTTGCCCCGACGTTGCCCAGCACCTCAAGGAATTCACGAAGATCCAATGAATCTGGGATGGAAGACCTGGGGAACACACATCCAAGCAAGCAAGAAACTCAAAAGTGAGTGCAAGCATAAGCATAGCTTCTGAACGTACACGACCATGCACCTCATGGAGGGAAACCAACTCCAAAATGAGAACCATACAAACAAGCACACACACACAACCTTGTAGACAACACCGGTGAGAGGGAAGATGATGCACCTACAAGGGAAGGTGCCTCACCCCNAACCACCCGAGGGCACCTCAAAGTGTTCCATGGCCCTCGAACCATGAGGAGAGCCCAAGAGAACCACCACTTGGGACATCTCTCACAATATTAGTTACTTTGATATGCAGGATCACGATAGAATGGAAAGAGCTAAGTGGCTTGGGCAGGCAAACAATAGGGAGGAATCTAACCTAAAAAGTCAAAAAGGCATACAGAGAGGAGGTAGAGGAGAGGAAGTCTAAAAGTGCTTGCTTTGCAGCTAGACCCATAGAAATTCTTATTCTCTTATTATGATGTGCCTAACTCAAAAGAAGTTAGTTTAGAGAGTTTAAAACTATCCAAAAATTTCCCTGAACTAGAAATATCACCCCCTCCCATTTCCCTTCCTTCTAGTTCATTCTTAGACTAGTAGAGTTATTGCAGATTGAAGATGAAGAGATAGATGTAAGGTTGTTTCTGGATCAGGAATTTTTTAGAGACCTACCTAAAACAAAGAAAACTCATTATGTAGACCATTTGAAGGCAATGTATCTCTTTAAGGTTCCAGCTGAAAAATAACTCTAGCAATTTGTAAAATTAGGAGTAAAGATTCATGGCTCAATGTAGAGCTAAGTCTCTGTATTTCTTTTTATGTCATGTTACACTTGTACAAATTGTTAGTGTGGAATTATGGTTTTAGTTTGAGTTCTTAATTTATATGCATGTTTTAAATTTCAGTCTCTTGTATATATATAATTCTTTATTCTAGCATTCTCCATAAGCTCGTATTAGTTTAAATAAGTGTTTTAAGCTTGATGTATTTTTTTAAAGTCACATGAGTTTCATTGTACTAAGATCATCATCTCTATTAAAACCACAAAAGCTATTATATGTCAAGGACATTTTAGATTTCAGTTTTAGTTAAGTATTTAATTTCAAAATTTTAATTCAACTATTTTACATCTCAATGTTTATTGAATTTGGGATTCATAATACAATGTTCAAGCCCATTTCAATATAAATATTGTGATTTAATTGATGATTAGTTTCAAAATGCTAATTACAACATCAACTTGCTTTCCTTATTTTCAATATAAAATTACATTACAGCTTATTTAGGTATTTACATTCATTTTTGGTAGTCACTATTACTTTATTATATTATTATGATTATGCTACTTAATTTTTGATTAAATATGATTACATTAATTTAAAGTATTAATATTTTCTTAGCCAACTAAGCTTGTTACGAGATTTCCATACCATATCAGAGATGCCCTAGGTTGTTGTTTCTTAATATGTGTTTTAAAAAAGGTGTTAGTATTTGGTATGCAATCAAAATTTACACATCAACACACATGATGATAAGTTGATGGAGTGGTGAATTTTATTTACTTACATTCTTAGTTAGTTTATTTTATTTTGTTTATATTTTAATATTCAATAAGGCTTGCTTTAACTATTATTTACATAACATAATACATTAGTCATATGCCTCAAATACACTTAACCATACTTCATGATGACTATAAAGATAGTGACCTACAATCATAACTAATAGTAGATGTTTCCCTAATCTTTCATGAAATTCAACTAAGTCTATTATAGACACTCATAGATTTTTATGAATGAATGCTAGAAATTACCTCACCACTCATCATTTGGCATTGTTGCTAAAAAAGGTATTAGGTGTCTAAAACAATCTATCAATTTTATTATATATTATTATATGATTTAAAATTACACATTAATCATTTACTAACAAGACTTTCTCTAGAAAATTAGATAGTTCTAAGTTACATAGGAGAGATGAAAGATCCTATGATGAAGAGCTTCAACATCAAGTTTAGATTACATTCACTTATGATGATTTATTTTATTTTGAATTTACCTTCTTATTCAAGAGTGATGACTTGTTAAGATGGAGGGATCAAGTGAGGAACATTGTTCAAACTTCTAATAAATGGCCCAACATGAGTAACACAAAGGTAAGCACTATATACTATTAGAGGTTGAAGTAGAATAAATGAAAGATAAGGTCATGGCAATTTATGAAGAGGAAAGATCCCATCATGCAAAATCTACTCTTAAAAGAAAAAAAATTCTAAAACGATAATGTTCCATTTCAATAAACAAAAAACATTACTTGTAGACCCTAAATGAAATATTAGTAGAGTGATGATGATGAGGGCTTTAAATAAAAAAGAACCATAAAAAAGAAGACCTTTGTTAATCTACAAAAACATGATAAAATAGTTAAAAGAGTAAACATAGCCAACACGTAGACTTTAATGATTCTTCCTCTAAAGATTCTAAGAATAAAGAAGAGGAGATAATTAGGAATCAAAAAAATAAATAGAGTACAAGAAATATACAGGATAGTAATTGAACAAGAATTCAAAGCTACTAATTTAGAATTAGAAATATAGATATTCATGATAACTAATGATGATGAACCTTTATTAGAAACCAAAAGTATGATCTAAATTATGGTGGTAGTTCATATGCAAGCCAAGACTTATGATAAAGCTACATCAAAAGACTATACATGAATAGTATATATTTTGGTTTGAAGTAGGGGATAATGTTGAACCACAAAATAATTTGCAAGATTTTCATGATTCTTTTACTTTGTAAAATATTGAAAATAAGTAGCACAAGCTCAATTTTTTTCTAGAACATTAATTAAGGATGCAAAAAGGTAGTATAGGCCATTGGAATCTAAATTTATTCAAAGATGAAGCATAATGATAGAGGTCTTAAATGAAAAATACTCAAGTTGCACATGCCTATAAAATCTAGGATAATGGATCTAAATGTAAAAGTAAAAAATGCATGAGTTACTTGATGCAGCAATCAAAAGGTATCATACCTTACTTTACAGATGTTTGAGTCATGACTTCTACAAGAAAAAAAATTATGTCATGACTTCTACAAGAAAAAAATTATGTCATATTCTTAATGGACTTAGAAGAATAACAAATGAGATCCTTGAGGTGTATGCTTGAGGTCTCTTAATAAAATCAAAGCTCATCAAATTCAAAATTTAATTAACCAAGCGGCTAGAAACAAATGAGAGCTTAGAAAAAGAGAGAGTAAAAATGAGTATAATAGAGATCCATCTCTTAGGAAAAAAAGTTAAACTTTGTGGACCTTAAGAGATTAACATAATTTAAGACATGATGCAACAAAAGAGGTTGTCTTATAGAAAATAGTGTAGCCAAGATTAATAAGATGTGGAATGTTGATGACAAAAAATTTGCAATCATATTATAGATAATGAAGGATAAAAAATGAATATGTAAAGGCAACAATATCAAAATAACAGTTATAAAGAAAAAAAATAAATGAAAATACTAACAAAAGGCATAGCAGTAGCTATAGTAGAGGTATCCAATTCAGAATCAGAAATATATGATGACTATATTATCTTACCTTGTGATGTTGCAAATGATTGTACTTATGTAAGAATCAAATATTTATGCTCTAAACTAAAAATTTGTTAGAAAATAGATTAGAAAAAGGTTTTCATATGTACAATCCAATCATCAATAATATTATCCAAATGGAGTGGTACCTTAACCTATGAGTAATATCAATAGTAGTGATAAATTTCATACTCATGGAAAATGGCACCACCACAAGAAAGTCTTCATATCACCACCTCAATTGCTATGTGAAATGCCTAGTTATTTCAAAAATGTATACTAATTATATACATCATTATTGTCTTCTTAAATGTCACCAGTTAGCTAGCTATATGAACTTCTCAATTACTATTGATGGAACCTAATATG
Organism: Gnetum montanum; assembly: GCA_015680685.1. Classification (NCBI taxonomy): domain Eukaryota; kingdom Viridiplantae; phylum Streptophyta; class Gnetopsida; order Gnetales; family Gnetaceae; genus Gnetum; species Gnetum montanum. Next base: position 205,852 of record MNCI01001768.1, on the reverse strand, counting down.
TTGGGTAGTTGAGTCATGGAGATATGATGAGGCATCATTTTGTCAAGAATATTAGTTGACTAAGATATCATAGATGAAACATTGTAGATGCTATGTTGCATCTATGTTGATGTATCCCCATTGACATATCTAAATTGGCTACTACATCATAGATGCTACATCTTATTTGCTATATTGTAGATGCTATTTTACATTTGCTATAACTTAGTTGTTTTAATGCATCCTTGTCGATATATCCTTGAAGAGGATGCCAAATGAGTTAATGCATTCCCATCGACATAGTGTCTATGTTTGCCTATAAATATGTGAGCACCCACCACATAATTGACACCATTTGGTCAATATTGTAGCTAAAATCTTGCAATTTTCTCTTGTAATATTAGCAAATAGTGAGTGAGTGCCTATAGCATGGATTTGAGTCAATTGTATGGAATATTATTCTAGTGGCATTGTACTTGGATACATTCCAAGAACAACAATAAGATTGAGATTAATTCATATTCATTGTAGCACTTTACTTTCAATACAATTTACTTTCATTGTAGCACTTAGAATAGATTTACTTTCAATGCAATTTACTTTCTATATACTTGCTTGGTTCACCTAGTAGCATAACACTTGATAATCTAAGTAGTGGGTACTTGAGTTTCAAGCATGTATGGTAAGCTAGGAATAGACACTCATTGCCTTAGGATAGTTTTAGATTTAATTTTATTATTAATTAGATTAAATAATTAATTGATATGTTATTATTTAGTTAGTTTAAGGCCCCAACAACTTCAATAATAATATGCCTCACTTTGGACTAAACCATACATGATCAAGCTACCACTAGTCAAAGTGAGAAGACAATGACCTACAATTAATGCTTAACAATATAGATACCACACTAGTTCCATCTATGGAATTTGATCAGATTGCATGTGAAAACTTGTGATTTGTATGGTTAGGCATAGGGTATACATTACTTGCCACTCATCAAGTATCTTATGTACTTTATTCACCTCAAAATCCTTTGTTATTTGTACTTTCACCTAGTATGGAAGATGAGTTACGATCATAGCCATAGTAGAAAAGTGCTACTTATGAAATTCATATGTAGGTAGATGATGGAGCTATTTGTCATCAACATAAACTTAGAAAACATTTCTTCTTTAGAGTAATACCTAAGTGTTTGCCTATTCCTAGTGGACTAGTCCATCTACTTGATATATCAGGAACTTAAGAGTCAATAACATAGAACATAGTTGGTATGTCTTCTAATGTTCCATTATAGTAGTTGATAGAACATAGAATGGTTGACTCTACTCTTAAAAAAAATTATATTTAGACACTTGTCCACTAGTTTATTTGCAAATAGTAGTAGTAAACCTTACTAGTCCACTTGTTTATTTGCAAATAATAGGACATCCATCATGTAAGGCTCTATTAAAATTTACTTTAGGTGTGAATCTCATTTCCCAAGAAATGTACAAAACTTGGATCCTAGTAGCACTAAAGAAAAACAACATTATAGATCTTACATATCATTCAATTGCAATGCCTCTTGGGTTGGTTAAAGTTGTTATAACCATCAATTTTCTAGTAATCTGTATTAACGACAATAATGATGATTTTCTTATCATTATGGGAAGGGCATGGCTAAGTACAAAATTGGATGTCTAAGATCTTTACATGAAGATCAAAAAGAAATATGAGCATGTTATTGTAGAAAGAAAGCAAGTTCAATACAAGTCATATAGTGAAGATGGATGTAATTGTGTACAAGCATCAAAGCCATGACACTACCCACAATATGTAGTAAATTTGTAGAGCAATAATGTGTCCAAAAATATGTATATCTAATGTAGACCGCATAAATAACCTTGTGCAAAATAAATCAATAGCAAGAATCAAGAAGATACTAAGTGAATCATTGAAAGAAGATGAAATGTCAAAACTATGCATAGCACAATTTGAATAGTTTATTAATTTCTACATTTAGAAAATTAACTACACAATAAGCTTACAACAAGAGGTAATGTGTTGGAATCATTAGAGTATGTGCATTTCTACCCTTTTTGTTAATTCTATACTGAGAAAGGGGTAGAATTGGAAATTGCTCAAGGAGGTTAATAAAGAGTGAATTATATGACAAAATCAGATTACATTTATGCTAGCATCACACATGCACTAATCCAACAGTATAACCAAAATCAGATTACATTTATGCTAAAATTTGGTTGATAATATCATTTGAATTTCAAACATAAAATGTTTTTAAATAGAAAATTGAAAAATTGATATTGGTGGGATTCATTTACCTAGTAATTAATACTAAGTGGATATGTCCCCTAATAATAGTGCTAAAGAATTGAAGTAGTGTATGTGTTAATTTTAGACTTTTGAATCCTAGAGAAGGATAGTTCATTTACATAAAGAAAAGAGATCTTAGAAATTATGAAGTGAGTAGAATGGAAGTTGTTTTAAAGAAGTCAAATCAAAAAGTGTCTATTAAAGTAAATGAAGATTCAACCTTTGAATGAATTCAAATATAGTTGGGTGGGTGATATCCTAGAGAGAATGATGAGCATAATAAATGATGAGCATAATGAAGCTAATACAAAAAATCAAGAATGAAAAAGGAAAGCTAAAAGAAGACCTCATGAAATAAAAATAAAAATAAAGATGAAGAAAAGCTTAACCTCTTTCATGTTAGAACCTGAACCTTATACATAAAAAATAACATTACTAACATTCCTTAGCGAGGTAGAAAATCATGCCCTTTAAAATGGAACTTGTGATGTGAAAGCCAGCTGCTGTAAACAATGCCTCAACCTATTCCAACGCACAAAGTGATACCAACCCTAACCCAAGTAGGCCAGTTGATGGTAATCAACACGGTGACTGGAAATTAGCGTTAGACGTAATCCATATAACGCATAGCATTAATACATGCAGGCCAACGTGCTAAAACTATATTATCAAAGCTTAAGCATGATATGAATCAGAACAAATAAAGCCTAAACAGTCTCTTTGAAAGCAAATCATCACATAAATAATTCTGAAAAAGCAATGTTTCAGATCTGATCACCTGAAAAACGTCATCGTACTAAAAGCTTAGCATGGATCCGTTTCCACCCGAGGGTGCTGCCCAAATTCCTTGACAGAATTCCAACAATCAACCAAATTTGCCAAAAACGTGTTCTTAAGTTGCATTGACAACATGCCTACGTATAGCAGCAGCCGTAGCATTTACGGTCGAAAATAACTCGGTAATGTGACTGGAATCCAACTCCTTGATGTGAGGATCCATTTCAATTTGAAATGAGACTGTCAACACACACTCTGACGGGGACACCTCTGTTATGAGAAGACCAAAAGGATAAATGTTTTCTTGCTCAATAAACTCTTCTGTGAGAAGCCCATTGCCAGGAATTTGCACCGGAGCATACACCAGCATATCTACCAATGCATCACGTTCTTTATCCAGCAAAACAAACTGTGGCTCTGCCCCATCCACATAACTCTGTCCACAAAAATAAAATTATTACTTTCTGTATAGGAAGCTAAATTTCATGAACAAACCACACATAAATGTAAACCAGACAATTAAATTAAAGATTAAACATCTGGAAACATAAAGATTTTCGTGCGTTGGAATACTAACTTCCAACAAAGATACCGAGAAGCAATTATCCAAGAGATTCTGGTGCTTTATCATCCTTACACCTCTATTGCTGAGAACATCCCACTGCCAATGCAAAAGTGTTGAATTGATATTAGTCTTCGTATCTTAACCTCATGATAAAAATTTAATTAAAGCCAAGTAACTTGTTTACCTTACTCCTGTTCCTGATATCAGCAAGAAATCTAAAAAGTATATTACGTTCGACAGGAACACTATATGATTTTGCACAACAGACAACGTATCCTTTATTTTCAATCCCAAGTGTATCTGTTTTCAACGTTGTTCTAGCACTATCCTCGGCATGCGAGATAATAGCTTTCATCCAACGATGCTTGTTAGATCCAACCAATCCTGCAATAAAGTTATTTGTCATCTTCTGGGCCAACCTTACGATTCTTTGGTCATTCTTTTCACCTGGATGATATAAAAGTAAAAATCAGAGTTTTTCCAATTTCTAAAATAAGGCAATTACGATAGTACATATACAACTGATGAGATTTTTCTAAATATTGAATTAGCATCAGAACCTTCAGTAGGATTGTCATCGGTGACCTCCATTGTAGCTTCAAGGTCAAAGTATTTTCTCAAATTATTAAGCCAACGACGTGCTGAGAACATGCTGCAATTTTTGTATACGCCTTGAAAAATAGCTTCCACACTTTCATCTGCTTCAACAACTACATGTTCCAACCATGTCACCTGAGGAAAAACACCAAATCATGTCACTGAGAAAGGATCAAATTTACATGAGTATAAAATTTTGTTAGGTAAAATATTGACTTTCTTCAAAGATAATGTATTATAGTTTAAACATTCAAATTGTTATGATAACCTGACAACAAGCAGTCCTTGTGTCTTCTTTGATGAAGCAGCCAGATGGATATCTCCTCACAGAAATGTTCTCAGCATTGCCATATAAAATGTCTATAACAAAATCAACTATTATCCAATAGTTTGCATTGTTGTTTTCCGATAACTTTTCACAATATCTCAAAAACTGAAAATCCCTTGACCGCATCATAGGAACTAAGGGATGAAATTCTGTTTTAACCTGCAAGATCAGGAGTCTTATTTAAAAAAAGTTGCAGATAATTAAAGAAAAGTTGCAGCCTTAATTAACAAAGAGATTGGCGCTTACCAACAGAACAGAACCATTATGTTCTGTAGAGGCCTTTTGCAAAGTTTGATTTTTTCCCTTTGCCAAAACCATTGTTGGAAACAGTTCCTCCATAGATTTCTGAAATTCAAACATCGTAAGAACGAATAGTCTCTCAAAATTCAAATATACAGAAATTAACGTTGATTTGACTCTCTACTAATCAAATTTCTTTTCTGTATACTATTTCTTGGGTTTTAGAAGAGAACTTTACACCACACTGGCCAATTACAGCAATGTCTCCTAGTTTTAAAAGAGCTTCCAGAATTTCTGACATTTTATAGGTATATATGTTATTCTACAATTAGGAAAATCTTGAAAAAATAAAATGCATGGTAAACTAAATTGCTTACCGACATCAAAACCTCTACTATCTTCTCAGCTCCTAACGGTATAATCTCTACTGCTTTTGATATCTCTCTTTTCCCTGTTGCCCGATGACTTCCATAAAACATTTTATACTTTTCAATTAGAAATTCTTCAGAGCCACCTTCTTGTTTCTTCCAGAAGGAAGATTCATCGTCACATAACATGAGGAGTTCTCTTTTAGCTTTGTCTAAGTAGAGAGAAATCACGTCTGATTTCATTAGCTCTGCAACATCAACCGGTGTTTTGCTGATATTCTCTGAGAATAAGGTCCATCCATCTTTCTTGGGTGCCAGGAAGGGTGCGTTGCGGTTCATAGAATTCATTGCAACTTTTGTTATTTTTTTGGGTGGGGCAGAATCTACTTCTGAACTTGCTGCTCCTCTTTTAAAGGGAGATAAAAATTCCTTCAGCTGCATCGTTGTAAGACGTTAATGTATTTTTAAAGACACATTATTTCAAAACGACAATTTCAATTTGAATTATGTAAGGTGCTACCTGGACTTTCGCAGCATTAATTTCATCACGTAAATCGGTTTTTTCTTTTCTTAAAGCAGCAATTTCTTCGTGCTGAATGTTTACATGATGTTGCCGACCATTGTTGATTTCAACTAACCTTTGGTTTTCACGCCGGAGATCGTTAATCTCCTTCCTCAATTCTGCAATTTCTTCTTTCAGACCTTTTATCTTCTGATGTTGATTATTGTTTATATCTAACAAACCTTGGTTTTCGGTACGTAGCTTTTCTAATCCTTTACGATGTTCCACATTCTGGTTAAAAATAAAAGAAAATTGTCTTAGAAGGAATTACTTATTTCATAAAAAATATAAATGTAATACCATGAGTTATTGCTGGACCGAATTTTCTTTCCTAAAGGGAGAGGGGGGAAAAACAAGGGAAAAAAAAAACAAAAGACTTCACCTTTTCGTGAGTTCTTTTATTTTGAAACCAATACCTCACTTGGTCTGGTGCAAGGTTTGTTTTCTGACTGATCCATTGCCTGTCTTTCTCACCCGGGCGTGGGTTTACATTTTTGAAAAAACTGCATTTAACAAAATAAAATAACGTAGATATGCCATTAAGCTGATTCTGTTATTGAAAATTTATATACATTATATATATATATATATATATAAACCCTGTATATGGTTGCGTTTAAATTACTCTTCCAGAATCCTAATTTGCTCTGGAGTATGCCGTTGAAGTCGTTTTCGACTCTCTGTCTCGTCATCCTCCATCTCATCCACAGCAGTTATTTCAGCCTGAGTCCTTGCTGCTAACACCTACCAAGAAGGAAACCGGGATTCCCAATATTTAATTGTCCAATTTAGACAAATCCTTCAAAAGATGGTGCATTAAAGGGAAGAACAAGGTTTTAAAATGTCATACAAGTGGCGTTCAATGGAAAACAAGGCCAACCAGGTTTCGGAAAAAGGCATGCAAGTACTTTTTTCATAAGAAACACGCACAAGAAAAAAAGAAAAAAAAAAGAAAAGCAGAACTACTAAAGTGTGTAGAGTAGACTGTATTAAGGAGAATCAAAGCATTTCTAAAAATACTTTAAAATGCAATAACTTCCATTTCATAATGGATAGTGGATTGTGACACGCAATCAAGAGTCTAGATTCGTAATTTATCAAATATTCAAATTTTGATACACTAATGTAGTTCCATCATCCTCCGACAATGGTTGAAAATCATCGCCACACAAACTAGATACAATTATAGAAGTACAAGTCATGCATGCATGTTAGTCAGTTAGTCAACACTTATTTAATCCAGGGTAAGATACACGTAATTGAAAAAAAGAGCAAAAAATTCCCAAGCTAAAACACCTGATGGGTATTCAATGTCATAGATCTGCATTTACAAACGAGTGCCACTTAATCTGGTTTAATTTTGGCTCATTTCATAATTTGGGCGTTCAGATGTAGAAACCTTCGTTTTCGTCTAAGACAAAAGCACCACACTCGAATGCAAGCAAGACTGCAAGGCTAAAAAATTCTAACGCCTGATTCAATATGCATCTAATAGAACTTTAGCCGGAAGACCGCATTGCTAGAGACTATGAAACACTAGTAACTGAATCAAACCGTGAAGTCAATCTTACGTTTAAAAGATAACAAATTTAACTGTGCCAATACCAAAACATGGAAAGAATACAATCCAAGTTTCTCACTATTTAATTCTAACTTAATGAAAAGCATCCAAAGATACCGAAGGATTAAAGTAGGTTAAGGGGATCGCAAAACCAAGATATTTCTATAAATTCTTTACAAACTAACATAATCATTTTCAAATTTGATTTCATTTTGGAGGATAGATTCTCATGCTAATCATGCATTCAAGAGACGTAGGTTTAATCTAACTAGCCTTCTATTAAGCTCGAGATTTATCATTGTCAATAATTGTTAAAAGTCACGATTGAATAAACCTTAGCCAGACGGATTGTTAGCTATTGAAAGTTACAGAGAATAACTTAGCCAAGCCAAGTAACCAACTCTCAGATGAAAAGATTTGTCAACAATCGTTAAAAATCAGGATTCTTTGCAATTGAAAGCTACAGAGAATAACATAGCTAAGCCAAGTAACCAACTCTCAGATTAACAGAAATGTACGAGTATCCGATGCTAGCGATTTATCTGTTCAATTGCACACGACCATTAAGTTGGTTTAGCTTTCTGTTGGTGGAAATTCTCGTCATCTTACTCTTATACTGTTACAATGTAAAAACTTCCGTCTTTGTTTACTTCCTAGAAAAATAACTTGATGTCGCAAACCAGAATGCAAGCGTGACTTAACTACTATGGCATATCAAATAGCCAAACACGAATACGAATCAAAGACAACGCAATAAAAACCACAAAATTGCTAAGACCTATGGAATACAAAATGCAACCGAAACAGCAGATATCTTAAGCTACCTGGTTTAGCGTCTGCGAATCAGCATCCATTCTTGCAGGAGCAGGGATTTTGCCTGGATTCGGTGTCGCTGCATCCATCCTTGGAGGAGTACGCATTTGGCTTGAATTCCGTGTCGCAACTGCTTTGCCTTGATTACCGTTCAAAATAACGGTGGAATTCGACAACGAAGATGAGCGTGAACGTCAGCGTGCATTCGCGTTTGTAATCGATGGCGGAGAGGGTGTCTTCGTTTTAACAAGTGCGCCAACAGCAAAAGGATTGTGACGCTGATGTAATGGCGCGATCGTTGAAACGCTCTCCACGAATTTATCTGTGGAGGAGTTGTTAATGAGTTGGCAACTTGGTGGACACAGCCAGCGCGAATAAATAAATAAAAAATAAATGAATTTTAAAAAAATTTTAATGTTTAAAATTCCATTGGCCCCCGAAAACATAAAAAATAAACGCGAGTGGCGGCGCTTGACGTGAAACCATGCGCAGATTTAGAAACAAGGGGTCATATGTTACGCGAAGCCATGTTCGAATTTAGACACAATCGGCCCAGTCGGAAATTGCATGGCAATTTTCCGTCACACGAACCACACAATAAATCTTAAACTCTAACCCTTGGGGGCTTAGATAGGTGAATTATTCTTTGGGTTGTTAAACAACTAAGAATACATCATAGTTGGCTTAAGAATTTAATTTAATATTTAATTATTTTAAATAATCTTTTCCAAGAAGATATTCTAAAAATGATAAAGATGAGATTTACCCACGAAAAAAGCATTAAATTAAAAAAAACGTGTGAGTTTAAAATGGGTCTCATAACCGCCCTCCCCCACCCCCAAATTTAAGTTTGATTTTATTCTAGGATAGCAGGTTTTAGTAATTGGCATTGAACTTATTACATATAATGAATTATAAATTAAAAATATTTAAATAAATTATTTTAAATATTCTTTGGTTTGTTAAACAGCTAAGAATACATCATAGTTGGCTTAAGAATTTAATTTAATATTTAATTATTGTAAATAATCTTTTCCAAGAAGATATTCTAAAAATGATAAGGATGAGATTTACCAAAGAAAAAAAAAAGTATAAAATTAAAAAAAACGTGTGAGTTTAAAATGGGTCTCATAACCGCCCTCCGCCCACCCCCAAATTTAAGTTTGATTTTATTCTAGGATATAGGTTTTAGTAATTGGCATTGAACTTATTACATATAATGAATTATAAATTAAAAATATTTAAATAAATTATTTTAAATTGAACCTATATTTAAATAAAATAATTTTGTTTAAGATGTAGGACCTTGGAAAACTAAATCAATTACACTCCAAGACATAGGTAATGTTGTACTTTAAAAGAATTTAGATAATGAGCTAACCACTTAACCACCTATCACTAGTTAAATAATTTATTTTTGATAATAAGAACATAGACTAACTTGTAAGCTTGATATTTTGATTATAACAAATTACAAGTTCAACTAGTCAAAATTTTAGTTGTGATATTTCTAATTTTTTTTTCAATTTCTATTTCAATATCATTAATTATTTTAAAACTTTTCAATTTAGTATATTTTCTTAAAAAGGTGAATTAAAAGGATTATTATCATATGCTAAATATGCTAATAAAGATTTTAGAAGAATTTAGGTAGAAGGTAAAGGTCTCTCAAGTGTGACTCGAACTATTAACCTCTTACTTACATAAAGCTTATAAGATAATTAAGCATTTGTTAGCCTAGAGACCACCACTTCGAGTCATGGTAAGGTGCTTGTTTCAAAAGTCATAAAGCTTGGATTCAAATTTAAGAACAACCACTCAAAAGAAGTTAGACTTTCACTCATCCAACACCTACCAAGGACCCTACTTAATACTTAATGAAGTGTTGATCTATTGGTAAGACTCTTAATTTGGTAACTCTAAGTTATGAATGCAATTCTAGTAGGTAAGAGTTTTAAAGTTCTAATTTGACTATATGTCTTAAGGATAAATATTGTTAAAAAAATGTTTGGAGTTCCAATACTTCCCTATATTTTTTAATTAAGTATTATCAAAATTTAATGACCACCATTTTGCAACTTGCAATATATATTGTATCATACTTTAGATGCAAGCTCAAGCATACAACTTGTGGTTTGTAAGTTATAGGTTTGATTCTAAAAAGTATGATAATCTTACAAACCATTATGTTTTGCTTAAGTTTTCAGGTATTAGCCTAGTGATAAGACACTTGATTTGAAAGCTCCAAGTCATGGGCAATGTTGAGTTATAAAGTTATAATTGAACTATATCAATATAATTATACTTAGATGTGACTTGAATTGATAACCTCTTGCTTAAAAATTCATATTAAACAATAAACTAATTACTTTGTGATTTACAAGTGATGAGTAGCAAGGTACCCCTACGCTCAACCATACGAATACAAGTGTGTACAAGCAATCCAGTCGAACTTCGCGGACGGACTAGTTGTGGCACCTAGATAGTTATACATTGATTGCAATTTGCTGTCTTCCCACCTGGACTAGTATTTGCTTTGTCATGTATGATTTAGTCTAGAGTGAGGTGTATGATGTGATTCTAAACTAGGCTACTCCTAGAGACAATGGAAAACAATCTTGATTAAGTTAATAGGCAACATAAAGTAAAATCTGAGTTAGCCTAAGTGTGATGAGCATCCATCCTTAGTCATCCATACACATCTTGGACCTCATGTACTACTTCTGGGAATTCCAAGCACACATTACTTGAGCACTACTAGATATGCTACCAGGTTACCAAGTAGTTACACTTAAATGTTTGTGATTAAGTTGTACTCATTCCGCATTAGCAACAGGAAGTGTAAATGACAATAAAGGAAATATTAACTAGATAGACAACAATAAATAATCAATAATTAAAGTAAATAAAAGCTAAGTAAATAAGAATGAAAGTGAGAGTAATTAATTGCTAAGTAGACTATGGTCTAATCTAACCTAACACAGGTAACCATTCCCACTTCCCAGACACATCCTGAACTTCATGTAAACACTATTGGGTTGTCAAACGCTAATCATTTCTGAGCTACCAAGTGGCACACGTATGCTTGAAGGGGTTGTGCTTGTGTAATTTAATTGATTTACTTAATTGATCAAAATGAATTGATGCACTAATAACATGAATGTAAAGTGTATAAAATAAAATAAATGTGTAATAAAATAAAATAAAATAAATGTGTAAGAAAACAAATCTCAAGTACTGCAAGGATAAATCAAAGAGCTCATCGTTATTGCCAACACAATGGTGTGCTCAGGTACATCAATGCTTGAATAAAGATCCGTTCACACTTAGACCTCCTACTACGGGCACTTGGAAATATTCTAACTTTCGAATGGACAAACTACAAGAGTTTTCCTACTTTACTGGCAAAAACTTTCCTCCCAATTATGTGCTTGGGCACTGTATTTATAGACCTAAGAGTAACCCGAGAATAATCGCTCTAATAATTAGAGTAACCACTTCATCATACCTCCATGACTGAATGAAAACTCGTCCTTGAATATAGAAGAAGAGGAACAAGTTCTCTACAAAATATATTAGCAAGGTGTGGACTTATTTGATTGACATGCAAAGTGACACAGAGAAAACAAACAACTAAAGAAGTGCCTCAACATACAATATTACAATTATGTACAAAATTGGTGTTCATGACAATTAGGAAAGAACACCAATGGGTCCAAAGGACATCCAACCTCTCTTGGCAATAGAATAATGAGGGAGAGATAGAAGAGATCCAGTGGTCATGAATAATCTCTCGCAAGTGATATGGTTGCATCCTCCTTGGTGACGATAGTCCTGCTTCCAATCCACACTTCCCACTGCAATCACAATAAAACCAAGGATTACTATATATAGTACATAAATAATGGTTGAATACCTTGTCTCGTCGATGATTTTATGTAGCTAAGTTGTGATTGTGGTAGATTGATTGCTTGATATTGTTTGTGGAAAGACTGACGAATGGGTTAAATAAGAGAAGCGATCCATACAATTTAGAAAAAGCTTGACACAAGGAGTAGTGGAAAGAGGGTATTCACAACAATAAAAAATAATTCATTACAAATAGTTGTGAAGGTGCGTACAATTTGGATGACATGGATAGGGTAAGTAAAAAGAATTTGATTGTAACAATGTCTAAGGGTAAAGAACTTAACTTAACCAAACCAAAAGATATGCAAGTGGGTCCTCCCCAAAGCAAGCACAAGCCTTGTATGCCCTTGCATAACTTCAAACCAAGGAGTTCATGGGCTCCATGGATGATCAATGATTATGGAAAGTTAAGTGTAAAAACCTGAAAGTAACTGACTAAGAAACCCAACACATCAAATCTATTCACCAAATCAAAACATGAAATCGGTAGTGAGGTGAAATATGGAAAGCATAGATGGATGACAAAGAAAGTGGAATGGAGTTCCTAATTATGGTCACATACGGCCTCTTGTGAAGTTTGTGATTAATTGACTTGGTAGGATCCTTCCTTAGTCTAGATCAAAACCAACCACTTTCAATGACTTCGCATCGACATTCTAAGGCAAGTCCATCCCCTGAGACACATGAATGCTCCCACAAAACAACCACTATTCCAAATTGGAGTGAATATTAGGAAGTGAGAAAGGGCGTTAGTTAGAGGAGAGAAGGCAAGTCTCATAACCAGTGCTTGTAGCCCTTTTATTTGGTCTAAGAGGTGTGCTTTGAATTCCCATGTTGTTGTTGTTTTTTTTTTCTTTTGAATGGGAACCACACTATGCAAAGACCCAAGAATTTTTTTGCATTTATTTTGTCCAAGGGATGTGCTTTGAATCCTCATCTTTCTCTCTCTATTGTGATGAGGACCGCCCCATGCAAGGACTTATTTAACTTCCTATTATGAAATAATGCAGAATGGTGAGAAGCTTATGAGAACACTCTTACACATAGGAAAATATAAAAGCACAAAGAATACCACATCCCTTTGAAGTTATACTCTATCCAAACCTTTGATTCCTTCCCAATTTCGGAAACTACACAAGTCACCAATTTATTAAAGTTGCATTAATGAAAAAGAGACTGCATGCTTCCAAAACAAGGAAAACCATAAAGTAAGTGGATGGGTGGATGATGTGGACTCACTACCTATTGCATGAAAAGAAACCATGTCCTAGTCATCAGTAATGATCATCAAAGTCAGAAACCAGACATCAACAATCAAATTACAAATGAAACATACCACCATCGAGTAGCACATTACCATTGTACTTGGCACCTTATTAGCAAAAAGAGTATAGAATTATATCAAACATACAAAAATATAAAAGAAAGTGAAAGAGTATCCAAGAAATATTAAATATACTAATAATGATGTAAAACAAAAACTTAGGAAAGATCAATAATCCTAAAAAATAAAAAGATGTAAAATAAAGAATATGAAAACAAAAAGTTTTAAAACCAAAAATGTGTAAAACAAAAAGTCAAAATAAACTTAAGAATCCTAGAAATTAGAATGGGGGGTGACCCCCACAACTAAACATTTGGTCATGGCTAGGACTAATAAGTGGATGAATAGGATCCATGCATGTATGAAATGTTAGGGGTCCATCATGCCCTAGCCATTGGATGTCTATTGGTGGTATGGTGGCTAGGTAGAGAAATTGTTGATCACACACTTGATTATAGAAAGCATAGTGGGGCAGGTTAGATGATGTGTGTACATTATGAGAGAAATTTGACCCACTATGACACCCTTGCCTAGATGGCAGTATGCATGGATCTGTGTGTCCCTTCACATTGGCAAATTCACTAGATGTTGGAGTGTGAGGTGGAGGCCTAGATAAGGTGATAGGAGGCATTGAGTTTTAAGAGGAAGGTGCATCATAGGGTTGGGCTTGTGCTAAGTTGGAGGATGCAGTGATTTCAGAACCATGCTATCTCTTTCTATGGCCATGCCTAAAGAAAGAACACTTATGACGTTGTGAAGGACTCCCATTGTTATTGATAGTAGCATCATAAGTAATGTTCGTGGGTTGGTGCTGTGGTGAAAAACCTTTTGGTACTACTGGTGGTGACATAGGAGGAGTTGAGGCATGAGAGCATTGAGAACAAGGAGAATTATAAGGAACATGAGGTGGTGATCTCATAGGAGAGGACATGGGTTGATGATACTCGGGAGAGTGATAACGATGACGTGATGTAGAGGATGTTGATCTGGTTGGAGAAATAGGGTTTTGAACATGATAAGTGCTTGGTTTTGGATGGTATGAAGGGTGTGGCCAGTTTGGTGATGGCCTCCCCCATGACTAGGGGTTTTGCCACAACGGTTGAGCACAATACTAAGGCTAGTAAGAATTTGCCCATGGATAGTATGATAAGTTGTGGGATTGCCCATAAAGTGATGGAACAGGAATGCACCCAACCATGTACTTTTGTATGAAATCTGGATGTAATATTCTTCTCCAATGCTCATGTAGATGTGACAAGATTGGGCATTGGCCTTTTAGGTGATCATATAGGCAAACATCGCATTGATACTTATGTTTTGTGGTTGAGCCCCTATCCTCATTTTCCTTAGCCCTTCTTTTTAATTATTGAATGGTATTCTTCCCTATTTCTAGGTTCAGTATCCTCTATTTGTTTTGGTCATCAAAGTTATCTTGCATGGGTCTCCCCCTAATAATGTCTGCATATTCTCTACATTTTTCATGTACCCACTTCATCATCTTGTTAATCTTTGCCTCAATTTCATCTAGTGATTTTAGTATTGGAAAAGGGTAGAAATGGTTTCACCTCCTCGAGGTGAGTTGATTTCTCCTCTTTATGATTATGGACCTTTGTTACTTTAGAGTTTGGTCTTGTTGAGATTTTTCAACATTCTCCCATTTGGCTATTTCTCCTTCTTCTTTTGCTACCCACTCAATAAGCTCTTGGAATTTATGGGTTCATAGTTCATATAGTTGACTTGGGGCATACATCCCTAGAGTCTCCCTTGTTTCATTATGGAGCCCATCCATGATGTGATACATTAACCTTTCCTCGAAGAACCCATGGCCTAGGAATTTATTTAACAAAGAGTAATATCTTTCTAAGGCCATGTCCAATGGTTCATGTTGCCCTTGTTTCCACTCTTGGATTTGTCTCCTCAAGGTTGACGCTCTTGCATAGGTTTGATATCTTTCATTAAAGAGGTTTACCATTGTCGGCCAATAGTGAATTGATTTCAAATTTAAAGACCTATACCATACTTTTGCTTGGCCAATGAGTGTCATAGGAAAGAGCTTAAGTCTTTTCCACCCATTATCAATATTGTTCTATGCACAAGCATCGTAGAAGGCTTGTAAATGATGTTGTGGATCTAAATCATAGACTTTTGAAAACTTGGAAAAGTTGTTTAAATCAAGCCTAGGTAGACAGCTTTCCTTACGATACCTATGACATATTTGAATGGCCTCTTGTATATGCATTAGCCTCTTAGTGGCTAGCAAGGGTTCATCATCACTAAGTAGGTCATGAGTTATGAGTTGCGATGATTTTTTCTATGTTCATGTTGGCATTCTTGATTTTGCCTATGGGTTTGATTTTTATCTCTATGCTAACCCCTTGAGGAATAGTCATCCATGTCACAACCTGACGTTGAAAGAGCAGAGAAATAGAGGGAACTGAAAAATTCATAATGACTTTTGTAAGTCTCCCAGTCATCCCCTAATGTACTCTTGCTACCCATTGAGAAGGTCCTAGGTCTTATGGGCCCCCTCATTCTAGGGGATGTCCCATCTTCACTAGAGGTGTTTGAGTTGGATGACAAAATTCCTTGAGTATCATTGGGGTGTTTATGGACATATGAAACTCTTGCATAAGATTGAGTACTCCAAACTTCTTTGTTGGTTCTCTAATGAATTACCTTGCTAGATGTTGTGTTATCACTATCTTGTGAAAGAGACATGGTTGTGAATTGTGTGTGACTTAATTGAATTTAATTTCTTTATTTTAAAGATATATTGTTAATGCCCTATTACAATGATCTTGTATGATATAACTAATCTAGATAACTAGCACTATCCCCAGCAATGGTGCCAATGATGAGCATAAAGGTACCTCTACACTTAACCATACGAATACAAGTGTGTACACATGATCTAGTCAAACTCTACGGATGGACTAGTTGTGGCACCTAGATAGTTATATATTGATCGCAGTTCACTGTCTTCCCACTTGGACTAGTATTTTCTTTGTCACATATGGTTTGGTCCAGAGTGAGGTGTATGATGTGATTCTAAACTAGGCTACTCCTAGAGACAATGGAAAACAATCTTGATTAAGCTAATAGGCAACATAAAGTAAAATATAAGTTAGCCTAAGTGCGATGAGCATTTGTCCTTAACCATCCATAGGCATCTTGGACCTCGTGTACTACTTCTAGGAATTCCAAGAACACATTACTTAAGCACTACTAGATATGCTACTAGGTTACCAAGTAGTTACACTTAAATGTTTGTGATTAAGTTATACTCATTTTGCATTAGCAACAGGAAGTGTAAATGAAAATAAGGGAAATATTAATTAGATAGAAAATAATAAATAATCAACAATTAAAGTAAATAAAAGCTAAGTAAATAAGAATGAAAGTGAGAGTAATTAATTGCTAAGTAGACTATGGTCTAAGTTAGCCTAACACAAGTAACCATTTCCACTTCCCGGACACATCTTGAACTTTGTGCAAACACTACTGGGCTATCAAATGCTAATCATTGCTGAGCTACCAAGTGGCACACATATGCTCAAAGGGGTTGTGCTTTTGTAATTTAATTGATTTACTTAATTGATCAAAATGAATTGCTACACTAATAACATGAATGTAAAGTGTATAAAATAAAATAAATGCGTAATAAAATAAAATAAAATAAATGTGTAAGAAAAAAAATCTCAAGTGCTGCAAGGATAAATCAAAGAGCTCATCATTATTGCCAATACAATGGTGTGCTCAGGTACATCAATGCTTGAATAAAGATTTGTTCACGCTTAGACCTCCTACTGTGGGCACTTGGAAATATTCTAACTTTCGAATGGACAAACTGCAAGAGTTTCCATACTTTACTGCCAAAAACTTTCCTCCCAATTGTGCGCTTGGGAATTGTATTTATAGACCCGGGAGTAACCCAAGAATAATCGCTCTAATAATTAGAGTAATTGCTCTAATAATAACCGCTCCAATAATTAGAGTAACTACTTAATCAAGAAGTCACAAGTTCAATTTCAAAGGGTAGGGAAGATTGTAGAGAGGTATGTATATCTAAGTCAATTATATAATGTTGAATGATATTATTAGTCGAATCACTAGCTATATGAAATTGAAGTTGAAATTTTTTACCAAGCCAAGACTTATCACTAGGCTAATATCTCATTGTATAACTATGAATTAAACTCATTATCTTATAACTACAAGTTAATGACAATCTCATAATCAATGCAACTATTTTTAAGTTATTCTATATCATTAATATGAAGTTACAAATTTATGATGGTATGCATTATATATTAATTTTTTGTTACAAAATATCAAAATATTAAAGTAGTCTTGATAGTGTTTATCTATAACATTTAATACAACATTAACTATAACATACTTAATATGTTTTGTATTCTTAGCAAGTATGATGAGTCATTTTCTAAGTATATACTATGATCATTAGTAGAACTTAATAGAATGTAAAGGTATCTCAAGAGTGTCTTGGACTAGCAAAGTCATGCTTGACAATATTTATCATTGTTAGGTGACTTAAGTGGTTAGCTCATTGTCTGGTTAAGCAAGAGGTTGTACTTATAGTCATTCTTTTAAATTTTAACACCTTACCCTCCTTTCTCTTCCCAAGAAAATAATATTTATCCTATAATAATTTTAAAAAATGAAAAGTAAAAAATTACTTAGCCAATCCTTTTAAGTAAATAATAAGTATGATTGACTTTTCCCAAGAAACATATAAATAATTTTTTTCATTTTTATTATTTAGTACCATTGATGATGAATCTAGAGAGGATTTGAAACTACTATGGTTTTAGATTGTAAGAAGTAGAATCTTAGAAATATGTAGCCTTATTACAATTGGATTAGGGGAAGGGGGTGGGGGTGGGGTGTGGAGGAAGAGGGTGGGGATGGAAAGGTGTAGTTGGAACTTGAAATAATTGAAAGATAGGTGCACCCCAAGATATATAGACCAATTAGAACTTTATTACTTAGCATTGCCCACCAGAATTGAACCGATGACTTGGTGCTTTTAAATCAAGACTCTTATCACTAAGCTAATACCTCATTGTTTATTAGAGTTTGATTTTACATCTCCTGGATAATTCTACTTACCATGAGTTAGTTACCATAAGTTTATATTAATAATCATAAATAAATAATTCCATTCTTAAACTTTATATTAGTTCATAATACTTCTTGTTATACAAATATATTACAATAGTTTTTTTTTTTTTTGTGATTCTTATGTATGAGACTAGATTTTCTTTGAATTTGTAATCATGGGTGTACTTGTCAACAACAATTAAACTACTACATCTTACATGGCTTGTTCATTGTGGATATTCTTCATACTTCTTACACAAAATGTAACTTTTAGTTGTTAATTGTTAATAAATATCCAACTTTAATCTTTAATAGTCCTTAGATTCATGCTTTGATTGGGATATTTCTTCCTATTTAAGAACTATATCCACACCACTTCTTTAGGATCTTACTTTTAAGTATACTTCTACTACATACTTCTCCTTATGGTTTCACATCAAGTTATGTATGCACCATATTAACTTCATTTAAAATTTCTTAGATATTTTATTTTTTTTCCACTTCTTTTCTTATTTTATGTAAGTGTAGATGTGACTCACTATAACATTTTTTTTTCCACAAGGCAACGTCATAGTTGATACACATATAAGTAGAGGTAAGCATTGATTCCATAGCCTCCATAGTAAAAGATGAGCATCCTAACCACTATAGTACACCATTAGGTACAATTAAGGTATTATTATAATTGTTTATTATTGCAAAAATTTTACTAAAATTCAAATGATAGGTTGATTAATTGCTTAGCTTATTCTCTTGTTAGAAAAGAGGTTGCCAATTTGAGTTACACTTAAGGTATTGTTATATTTCTCTAAAATTTAAAAGTATCATATTGGTATATGTATTAGGTGTACTTATAACCATTATTTTATGTTATAACATCTTTCCTCCCCTCCTTCTCCATAAAAATTTTACAAAAACATAATGTTGGTCTTTTATCCTAATATTTATTTTTAGTTTTAATACCTCTTGAAGATTATTTTTTTTAAAGGAAGGGAGGGTAAGGAGGAAAGGAAATATTTTAGGAATGCTAAGCCTAGTTATAGCTACTTGATGAGGTTAAGCTTTCATTCCTTGATTAGATTAGCCTTTTTTTCATCCACCAATCTTCCTTGGATGTCACTTGGCAAGATGAGCATTAAGGCTTCAATTGATAATCCTTAGAAAATGAATTAAAAGATGTGCAAATGTATAAATTTACATAACGACCATGATCTCAAATAAACATGAGTTATCAGAGGGTTTTTTTAATGTGTAAAAAAATAAAAATGACATATTAATAAAAATAGAATCTTCTATCAAATGTAGATTTAACATAATAGTTTCTTAAATAAAGAATTATTAACATGAATTTTGGCAAGTCTACTTTATGACATAGAAAACACCTATAAGGAATTAGTTTCTCTAAAATTATCTATCCTCAATTATGGATTTTAAATTATTTTTAGCTTCTATTGATGCTAACATTACTATTTTGCTAGAAAAGAGAATCAGTTCTTGGACTAAAGGTAACCAAGTCAAGGTAAGATGTTGATGAGACACAATTTGCATAGGCTGCAATATCGCATACACGATATCGTGTCTTCCCTATGATATCGCGTACGCGATATCATAGTCCGCCGCCATATCTATAAATAAGACATGGCTCTCCCTTGTTTGGAATCCCAGTTTTAGAGTAGCAAAGCTCTGACAGTTTGATCCCTCCAGAATTAGATTTTTTTCCCATGTCTACCCACAATGTGGTGAATGTAATTGTACGGTGTCTTTATTTGAGTGTGCTGTACTTGGACACGCACATGACCGGCAATAAAGACCAAGATTACTTCATCATTGCAGCATTCACTTTGTCATTTATTTATTTGTTTGTTTATTTAATGTTATTTACTATTTTCTCTCTTTCACCTTTAAACTCCTAGAACGCGGAACGAGTACGACTTGATTACGAGCATTTAAGTGTGACTGCTTGGTAGCCTAGTGGTGTATCTAGGATCTAAGCTTGGTAACCCAGTGGCGTATCTGGGATCTATGCTTGGTAATCCTAGTGGTGTACCTAGGATCTACGCTTGGTAGTCCTAGTGGTAGTCGTGCATGAGGTCCAAGATGTGTACGGTTGATCAAGGAATCGGTTGCTCATCGCACTTAGGCTAGATTAGATTTTCTTACCCTTTTCCTTCTAGCTTAGCTTAGTTAAATATTATTTTCCACTGCCTTTAGGAGTAGCATAGATTAGGAACGCATCATACACCTCATCTAGACTAAACCATACGTGAAAAATATGCAATACTAGTCCAGGTGGGAAGACAACGAACTGCGACCTAAGGATAATTGGCAGGTGCCACAACTAGTCCATCTGCGGAGTTCGACTAGATCACGCGTGCGATGCTCATTTCATATGGTTGAGTGTAGGGGTACCTTGCCACTCATCAGATGTCAAGCACATTTTAGATAAAATCACTCTACTATTGATCACTTAGTTACTCTTAGAAATTGCATGAAGTTTGTAAAAGTGCCTAATAAAAAAGTTTTTATTTTTTTTATTAATTTTTCAAAAGCCTATGATTTAGTGATCCATACAAATCTATGTTTGCACTTGCATAAAATTGGCTTTCCTCCATATTTGATTGCAACAACTCAAAGATTGTATGAAGAAGTGATTATTCAAATTACAAATAATAATTCAACAAAAAAATTTCTTTTCTAAAGAAAAATTGGAGTTAATCAAGGTTGTCCACTTTCTTCAACTCTCTATGATATCTTTATTGATGAAATGCAAGAATGGTTGTGCAATGGGTAAGATAGCCATACCATCAAAATTGGATCCCAAGTAGTGAATCTTCTTTTATATGTAGATGATGTTGCGTTGATCTCCACTACTATAGAAGGTATGCACAATATGTTGCAAATTTTAGAAAATTATTGTGTTTCGTTTAATCTTCAAGTGAATGTAGATAAAACCAAATTGATGATCTAGGGTACAAGACATAACTATTTTAACTTCCATTTTGGAGGTACCAATGTGCAAATAGTAGATTCTTTTAAATATATGGGTCTCATTTATATGTACAATTACATGTGGGGTAAGTGCATAAGAAAATAGTAAGTGATTTTAAGGCTTTGTATGCTTTTAAAATAAAATGCAAGGATTTATGCCTATGGTCTTAAGGTTAGAAAAAAAACTTTCAGCATATCATCTATAGCTAGTGGAACAAAAGATACATGCATTTCTATGGAATACATATAATAGTAAGTGTTACAAAATCATTGGAATTCTTTGAGTTTGCTAAGCAACACTGGAGATTCCAGGGAAATGATTTATCCCTTTGGGGCTCAAAATCCCACAACTAATACGATTACTATTACTATTACTATTGCATTAAGGGTTGAGATGGGTGGAAACAAATAATCCTTATTCTCCTATACTAAAATAAAGAAGGTTGCATCCTACAACACAATTCCACATTCCATCCAAAGTTTACAACCAAACCACATCACCTGTTTAACTTCTATGTTACATTATCCTTGTTTACTTGGCAATGACATCATTATTGGAGATTATGACATTTTCTTGATAAGGATGTTGGTACCGTGTTTGGACCAAATTAGTTAATCCTTCCAAATTACTTGATAAATGGAAGGATCTCTATCTAGCTTCATAATTTGAGTTGCATCTAAGGATGGGTATTAGGGGCTAGATTCCATTAGGAAATTGATGAGTCACGGTTAGCCAGGCCCTGATATTAGGTATACGATATTAGGTATGTGATATCAGATACACGATATTATAGGATTTGAAAGGATGTCAGATATCTGATATTGTTGTTCCTGTGTTATCCTATGAATACAACATTAAGGTGCATAGTAGAAGAATTTCTTT